>OVAN01012900.1:0-13312 GCA_900406275.1 Anastatica hierochuntica | reverse complement strand
GTCGGCGAAGAGCAAGTGATGGATTGAAGGTGACGAGTCTGAGAATTGTAGTCCTTGAATTAGCCCTTGTCTTTCGGCCATGTAGAGTAGATGACTTAGACTTTCTGTGCACATGACAAAGAGGAAAGGAGACAAAGGATCTCCCTGCCTCAAACCCCGTTGAGGTGTAATCTAGTTTATTTAAAACCATAAAATTTGAATATAAAATATATCCCCTAGTATATAGAATACGTAGATATAGATAACAGTTAACTCAAACGACACCGTTTCTCATATGAGGTAAGGTTTTTTTTTTTGTCGTCAACCTTATCAAAAGAAAAATATAGAACGACCACAGTGGAAGTCGAACCCACGACCTTCTGATCCGAAGTCAGATGCGCTAATCCACTGCGCTATGCGGTCAAGGTAGGGTTTAGGCGTCGTTGTTGACTTCAGCCAAAGATTTAGAGACGAGAGTCATCGTCTCTTCTTCTTCGTCGATACTCTCTTCTCTGATGTGGAAAGTAAAAATGACTACTTTCTTGGCTTCCAAGCGAATCTTTCAACCTCTCTGCCTCCGCCGTTTGACAAACCCTAAACCCTTTTCTTCACAGTCTCGATTTCCCAATCCACGTGATGATTCCACTACCGAAACCATCTCAGACCTAGAGTTTTGTCGTAAAGCCTCTCCACCGGATCATTCACCTTTGAATTCAACTTCTGGGTCTGAGAATCATGTGGACGACGATCGTGTAATCGAAGTGCTTCTAGGTCGTAGAAGTGACCCAGTCTCGGCTCTTCAGTATTGCAATTGGGTCATGCCTTTGCGTCGACTCTGCAATGGCGGAGATGTCTTCTGGGTACTGAGTCATATTCTCGTTAGCTCTCCTGAAACGCAAGACCGAGCCAGTAATTTGCTCGTCATGTTCGTTTCGAACAATCCAATGCTGATTCCAAGCGTAATGGTTAACAGTTTGGTCGATTCGGCTAAAAGGTATGGTTTTGGATTGAGCTCACGAGTTTATAATTACTTGTTGAATGCATTTATTCGAAATAGGCGAACGAACTATGCTTTAGATTGCTTTAGTTTGATGATGGATCGAAATGTTGAACCTTTTGTGCCGTATGTGAACAACGTTTTAAGCTCTTTGGTTAGAAGTAATTTGATAGATGAAGCTAAAGAGGTTTATAATAAAATGGTTATGGTTGGTGTTGCTGGTGATAATGTCACTACGCAGCTGTTGATGCGAGCTTGCTTGAGAGAGCGAAAGCCCGAAGAGGCTCTGAAAATTTTTACGAGAATTATGAACAGAGGAGCAGAACCCGATAGTTTACTATATAGTCTTGCTGTTCAAGCTGCTTGTAAGACGCCGGATTTGGTTCTAGCTTTGGATTTGTTGAGAGAGATGAGAGAGAAGTTAGGTGTTCCGGGCTCTCAGGAAACGTATACCAGTGTGATTGTGGCTTCTGTGAAGGAAGGTAACATGGAGGAGGCGGTGAGGGTTAAAGATGAGATGGTTGGTTATGGGATACCGATGAGTGTAATTGCTGCAACGAGTTTGATTACCGGATATTGCAAGGGAAGTGAGTTGGGTAAGGCTTTGGATTTGTTTAATAAAATGGAGAAGGAAGGGCTGGCTCCAGACAAAGTTATGTTTTCGGTTATGATTGAATGGTTTTGTAAGAACGAGAAGATGGAAAAGGCTGTTGAGATTTACAAACGAATGAAAGCTGCAGGGATCACTCCTTCATCTGTTCTTGTCCACACGATGATCCAAGGGTTTTTGAAAGTTGAGTCACCGGAGGCTGCACTTGAAATCTTTAACAACTGTTTTGAGACTGGGCTTGTGCACAGTTTCATGTGTAACAAGATTTTGTCATTGTTATGCAAGCAAGGTAAGACCGATGCAGCAATGAACTTGTTGAGGATAATGGAAAATAAAGGGATTGAGCCCAATGTGGTTTCTTACAATAACATGATGCTTGCTCTTTGCAGAATGAACAACATGGACTTGGCTTGTTCGGTATTTCTGGAATTGCTGGAAAAGGGTCTAGAGCCAAACAACTTCACTTTTTCCATATTGATTGATGGATTTTTCAGGAATCATGATGAACAGAATGCTTGGGATCTCATCAACCAGGTGTCTTCTCCCAATTTCGAAGCTAGTGAAGTCGTATATAACACGATTATCAATGGCCTGTGCAAAGTTGGTCAGACATCTAAAGCGAAAAAGATGTTACAATATTTGATCAAAGAAAAGCGCTGTTCCATGAGTTGCTTGAGTTACAATAGCATCATAGACGGATTTTTCAGGGAAGGTGAAACCGATTCAGCTGTCGAAACTTACAGAGAAATGAGTGAAAACGGTATCTCCCCGAATGTTGTAACCTTCACCAGCTTGATCAATGGTTTCTGTAAAACTGACAGAATGGATTTAGCACATGAAATGAGATACGAAATGAAAAACAAGGATCTTGAACTCGATATTCCGGCCTATGGTGCTCTGATAGATGGGTTCTGTAAAAAAAGTGACATGAAAACCGCATATGCTCTATTCTCTGAACTCCTGAAACTAGGATTGGTTCCAAACGTGGCGATCTACAATAGCTTGATTTCAGGATTCCGTAATCTTAAAAACATGGATGCAGCGATGGACCTGTACAAGAAAATGGTGAATGATGGAATAAGTTGTGATCTGTTTACATATACAACGCTGATTGATGGGATGTTAAAAGATGGAAATCTGATCTTTGCCTCTGATTTGTACTCGGAGGTTCTTGCTTCGGGCTTTGTCCCTGATCAAATCTTGTACACGGTGCTTGTCAACGGACTTAGTAAGAAGGGACAGTTTGTGAAAGCAAGCAAGATATTGGAGGAGATGAAGAAGAAGAAAGATATGACTCCAAGTATGCTTATTTACAGCACTGTTATTGCAGGACATTATAGAGAAGGAAACCTTGATGAGGCTTTTGGACTTCGTGATGAGATGCTTGAGAAAGGTCTTGTACACGATGATACTATATTCGATATACTCGTGAGTGGAAGCGCGAAAAAAACTCATGTTGCAGCTATGGTTAGTAGTAGTGGCTTCTCCTGAGACAAGGTCCAGCTTTCTAAAATCCTTGTTTCTCAAAAGCCTATGATCTTTGGAAGACATGCAGAAGGAAGACTTAATACTTACTCTCTTTATGTTCCTGACTGATTTGGTCGCGCTACTAAACGGATGCTTACAAGTTTTCAGTTGATCAAGGTCTTCCAGAGTTGAGTTGTGGCACATCAAAGCAGATCATCGCGTCATTTGGCAAATTTCACTCAAAACTCTTATGATCAGTATCCAAACACAGCTTCTGATTAGAAGTCAATGCATGTAAATTCTAAAATCTCAAAAGAAAACATGTTTCTTCTACAGTCTCTTGGTGTAAATAGAGGAGAAGATGACGGAGAATCTTGAGGGTTGTTGTAACAATGAAAGCCTGAGAATAATAGAGTTAATTCCTTTATGGTCGTCTCCACATTTTTAGAATATTAAATTTAAAACTCTCCGATCATCCAATCCAAGACTTATCTTATTGAATGGCAAAAACATACTCGAGCAGCATGGCCTAGTTTTTTACTTTGAGATTCACATAATCATACAAACGACGATCTTATAGAAAGGTTGTGCTAATTAATAAACATAACATATACTATTCGTTACGTGCTTTTTAAAGGTAACACATTTTCATATTCCCAAGTTAAGAAGGTTGCATCAAGCAAGCTGGACAAAAAAGTGTCGTCAAACACACGGCTGATCCTAACATATACCGCGCCCCGCAGTCCATCATTCGGCTTCCGAAGATATTAACCCTTTTAACACAAACGACGGAAACTCCATGAGATCTCTTGTGATTGTCCTTTCGAGCTATACTGGAAGAATCCTACTTTCTCCTGGCATGGTACGAGCCACCACCTCCTTGATGGTAATAAAACCGGTGACGGGATCCGCCACTCTTCCCACTTCCCTCCCCTGTTCGAGTGAATCCTCTGCCTCCTCCAGGTATCCAATTCAATGTCTGTGTCCCTAATCCGTTAGCTTCCTCTTCGTCTCTCTCATTGTACTCTAGTACTAACCTCTTTATATCTTGTTTCTCTTCCAATTCCGCAGCTTCTTGCTGTTTTGTGCTTTGCACTAGTGAGCAATCACTCGGGATTAGCATTTGTTTTGTTTGTTGTTTGTTTCCTCTCTTCACTAAGACCTTCACCTGAACCTCTCTCGGCTCTCCGTTCTCTTCATCCAACACTTCGTCACCGTTTTCATTAACTACCCGACCAAAATGGTGATGGTCTTTTCCAGATCCTTCGAAAACGCTCATCGGCATTGTCATGTTCAATGCCGGTCTACCACGTAATTCTTGCTTCCTTTGCTCCATACTCTCCTGCATACCGCACAAAACATATCAGTACTTAACCATCTTCCTAAAAAGGTCCTCAAATTCAGACCAATAAGTCTGGACTTGCGATAGTGTAAACTGGTATTTACATCCAACGAAATTGAAAAAGACAGATGCATCAATCTACAGAACGGAAAAGAACACATTTGAACTTGCCTGAAGTAAGGCCTTCAGTTCTTTATCGAAGTCTGCTTGTTCCTCAGGATCAACAGTAACCACCTTCTGCCTTACACGAAATTCATTATCATCGTCGGATCCAGGTCCAGGTCCATCTCCATCATCATAGTCATCCCCATCGTCACTCTCAGATCCCCGCTCATGATTTCCATCATCTAACTCTTCCTTCTGTCCATCTCGGACTACAGAGCCACTACCAGAATCACTATCACTTTCTTCTTCGTGAGCTTCACCATTCTCTCCAACACCTTTTGCAGTACTTTTCCCGTTAGAGAAAACACCGGAAGACGACCTGCTTGGAGGCTTTGTAGCTGAGTGTCTTTCTATACCAACTTTGTCTGCTGAAGCATGTTCACGCTCTTCCAGTCCCAGTATAGCTGCATTGACGTCATCAATGGTCGTGTACCGGGTCATATTGGGTCTTAAATTGGCAAATAGATCCTGCATTGAGACAGAGGTTATGACACAATAAATTTGTTACAGATACCCTGAACCCTTAGTGAAAATTGGATCAACTTCTACAAAGAAAGTCTGACCTCATGTCCCCTATCATAATAAACAAAATATATTAAGACTAACCTGCAAGTCAAATTCAATATCAAGGGGAAGCTGACCCTTGTTCAGTATGTATCTCTGGAAATGTATCAAAAATTGATCAAGCCTTTTCTTTGAAGAACCTCGATCAAAGTAGTGCCCGCAGGTTTCCAGAAGAATGATAACCATCCTGACACGGAAAAAATCTTCTGGTGGATCCAGCACCTCTTGCTAACATCATAAAAATATATACAAGTTTCAGTGGAAGAGGACGACTGAAACTCTGAAAAGTATGAGTTCTTGTTTCAGTTTTTATGTAAATAACCATTTTACAAATACTATACCACATTTTTGTAAAATGAGATATTCTCGATATTACAATTATATAAAACATGATACGCCTGCAGACCAAATTACAATGGAATGCACAGAAGAAAGTAAGCACGAGAAGAGGCACATGTGTCTATAATTCCTCAAATCTGAACCCATGCAACATGAGCATTTAGAATTTACTGGTACCTGTTGTTGACCGCGAATGGTGTTAAAAGCACTTAGAATTTAATAGAGGCTTAGAGTCTGAGGCAAACATACCTCTGAAGTATCGTGACCATATAAAAGAGTTAAATAAAGCGTCTCAAATATCACAGATGAATCTACATGCTCGTAGTTGTACAGCTCCCCTAAGAATCTCATATGGGCCAGCCGCTTCTGTTGTGCCCCATATTCATTCAACTCAAGCCCAACCCTTATCTCCTCCAGTACCTACAAGAGAAGATAACGTTCCACGTTAATTCAGAAAACGGATGAACAAATCCACCAGAAGCTACAGATCAAGCTTGTAAGCATCATTCATGCGAAGACATAACCAAGCAACAAAATACACGAAACATCAAATTGTATGATGCGAGAGCATTTCAATCCACTGTTCTGATTTGATAAAGCATGTAATTCCAACAGATATGCATGTTCCTCCTAACCATTTTCAACAGCAAGCTTATTTTTGGCTTAACTGACACGTACAACTTCACATTAGAACTATATCATTTCAACTTGACTACAATTATTATTCCTACAGACTAAAAAAGGGAGTTAAGCATCTTAGAATTTTTCGCTGTTGCACGTAATAACCAAAGGCCTAATAATTTAACAACATATTCCGTAGAATCAACTAAAACCTTTACACTTTCTTCAATTTTCCAAGTTGGAGTGGGAAAATCAGAAAAGTTTCCACGGAAAACAGAAATAAGCCATTCATGCAACGCCGTCTAAAGTAATAGTTATCTAACTTTTGGGAACAAATTTGTATGTAAAACCAGAGTACTTTCCTCCAATAAACTATGAAAGTTTTGATTTTTAAGAACTATGAATTATAGATCTGGTTACGTAAAATGAAAATCCACGTGTATAAGTATTAGTCCAATTATATACAGCGGAAGAAACATACCTCGTCAACAACAGCCACCGCAAACTCATCATGATGGCGGCTCAAACCAGAAGTCAAGGAAGCAATTAAGTGAATCTGACCATACTTTCCCTTGTGAACCTTCATAAAGCATTTTAAGATGTATTGCTCACATTCACTCCATGGCAGCTTCCGCAGTTGCTTCAGAACGTACGTAATTGAATCTTTATCAAGATCTGAGAATAGCAATTTTCGGATATACTGCAAGGATAAAAGTATAAGAAAACTAAAGTAACCAATACAACCATGGAACGGGATATTATCGAAGCATAACGGACACTGTAGGTGGACATTAGCAAGTACCTGATGCAATGGTGGACGAACTTTAGAAATCCGTGCTGATCTTTCAGGTGGTTTACAAAGATAGTAGGCATTTTCCACAAGAGTGCTTTGACGAGGATCTAAGTTCTTGACATTTTTTAGGCGCATCAATATGTCCAGCATGTTAGTCATCCTGAGTGTGGTTTCGGGAGAACGATAAAGGAAACGGCCACAGGTCTCCAGAAGATTACAAGCAACATCAATGTTATGGTGAGTAAATTCATCTAAGCAAGCCTGCAAAAAAATGGGAAGTGAACATTTTATAGAGTTGGATGGCTCGAGTTTCACCAAATATGATAGATTCCATCTCCATATAATTACCTAACATGTGTAATTGATGGATACCTAACATATCTTCAGAGAATTCAAGTAACTAAAAATCTCTATGGAATGCATGATTATACCTTCAAACAACTGAATACAAGACCAGCAGGTACAATTTTAAACTTGCAGAGTTCTCCAATAAATCTGATGTTCCGGATTTTTGTTTCAATATTCATTTGGTCCTGCACAAAATAAATTTGCAACTCCATCAGACAGTATATTATAAAACTTGAACACCGCTTACAGTGAAGTCTAGGGAGCTATGCTGAGCAGAGGTGTTCACATCAACAGGGTGACGTTATTAACGTGCAATCGTAATCAAATTTCATGAAGTAAAATCAATTACTTCTTAATGGACAATGAAAAAATGCAGCTAACCTTTTTATGGACCAGAGAATTGAACTCGTCCTCCAACATCTGCACAAGCATAGAAGGGATATCCTTCATGCACGTTGCTAGTGTTGCAACCATACGTGAATAGTATGCTAGCAACTCCAGAGATGTCCTAGGGACATTAAATAGTGCTTTGACAAGTTTTTTTCTGTTTGTCTTAGAATTCAAATAACAATATTCCACCTGGAAACAAAACCATAGAGTAAACAATGGAACAGAAAAGAGGAGCAACCGAAACAAAAATAAAATAGAAAACCATTTCAAGGACTCTTACCGTTAACTGATCAATAAGGTCACGGCTTACGCAACCAGGAAGTCGCTGTAACAATCTTTCAAAGTTTGCCACGTCAAGGCTCTTACCTTTCTCCTTCTCATTTTCCACTTTCTTGTCACTATCCTTTTCTTTACCTTTTTCCTTCTTGGCATCCTTAGCCTTTTCCTTATCTACTTCTTCCTTTTCTTTTGGCTGTTCAATATTTGACCCATCCGCCATACTACCAGAGTCAGCTGGAACCTCTGCTGTGTCTTCCGTTGTTTGTTGACTTCCGACAACTTCAGAGCTTGACTCCTACAATCATTCACAACAAGGCATGAGTTCAAAAGTGTAGGCTTTCTATAAAACAGTGCAAGATAGTTTTGTAAAATGCCCGAATAAGTGTCAACAGCAAATTATGTCATTCTTAGGAAGACAATTAAGTCATGCATTGTCGACCAAGCATCCTTTATACTCTATCAAATAGGAAAAAGGAACACCATACACATTCTTAAATAGCAGCTATAATAAACGACTTCCTAAATCCCAAGAGAGCAAGAGTGACAGAATTTAAAGTTATATGCCATCCACTCACAGAAGATTTATCTTTTGCCTTTGCAGATTGCTCATTTGATTTGTGCTCTGCTTCTCCCAACAATACTGCTGGAACAAATGCCCTAGAGAAAAAAATACATCTGGCATAAACAATTGACAACTAAAAAGAAGAAGAGTAATCGCCATACAGAATCTAGATAATCCAGTAAGAGTAATCCACTTGCAAACTACACATTTTCCCATATCTTTGTTTCTTAAAAATAAGAGCTGACCTAAGGTCAGGCAAGCACTCATAAAATGTCTTGGTCTCTTCGTCGTCCCAAATAGGTTCAGGGACAGGTGTATCTTTTACAGCACCAGAAGATGACGCTTCGTCCCCCGCTGTGAGCCTAGTTGTACCATCCTCTGGCATAACAGGAGGCTGCATATCAAGTGATTCGGCCAAACTGCAACAGGACATATAATATATATAACTAATTATCCGAGGTACCAGAATAAAAAAATGATGCATGCCCAAATTCTGAACAATGACACTATATGTTTAAACAACGATTATAGCAACAACATGTTTTTTCCTTCCAGAATACATAATAATAGAGTTAAATCTCAACCTTAATAGCATGGGTCAAAAGTATTCAGTGAATGGCTAGTGAGAAGAAAGCTAACAATATACTCAACAGTTAAATGATTCAATTATGATATTCTCCAAGTTTTTTCGCAATCAACTCCAGTACAGCTAGACCCAGCGAGAACAAGAAAATTCATATGATATGAATAGTCAACTTACGATGAGATGTTTCGATAAAGATGGTCATATGATTTCCTCAGCTTTTCATAAGAAGATGCACTGTCTTCACTAAGCTCCCCTTTAGCATTTACCAGTTTTGCATTTTCTTTCTCCATTTGTTGAAGTGACTGTCAAACAAAATAATATGAAAATACTAGAGAAAATGAAAAAGGAAAAGAAAGGAGGAAATTTCATTTTCAAGCAAGAAAGATATCTATAAAAGATCCTCCACAAAGGCACATGTGCAAACAAATAAAGAGCTAACCTTGTGCTCAGACTGAAGAACATCCGCCAGAGCATCATAATATGTGTTGAAAGCTTTCTTAAAATTCTTTTTCTGTTCTGCAGTGATGTCGAGGCCCTTAAAAAACTAGAGTAAATCTTAGTCAGAAGCTGTTATATGGAAAAGTATATAAGATATGAAAATACTGATGAACAGCAGGAGTGGAATCAGCAGCATTTCATAGAAAGCATGCCCCTTGAACTACAAAAGATATCTTGTACGATATAAGTTAACAGAGCTTGAGGATGGCACAGATAAGAGGCATCCTCAGATAAACAGCTCATCAAAAACTGGGTATAAAACCTACTTACTTCTACGTCTTGTCCAGAAATAGGAAGCCCAAGAAAAACTCTTCCTTGCCGAGCGAAACTGGCAAGAAGAGTCAGATTCGTTTGGGTTGCATCTCTGTCTTTCAAATGTTCAACACTAGTAAGATCCTTGATAATATTGATGAAGATGTTACTATCTTCTATTACTCCAACATAATAGAGTTCCAAAAGAAGTTTTAGGGTACTGCGTTTTTTCATAGCTTTTGAGTTTCTGTCTGCATCTACATCATCGGTGGATTTTCCAGGAAAGAAGACTTTCAAGAGCCCTTGTGTTAGACTAGGAGAAAATTCTTTATACCTCTGATGAAGTAGAGAACATATCTGCCGGAAAACACGGAGATCAGCAACAGTCTTATGCTACTTTCATCACGCCCCATAAGAAAATAACAAATAGGAAACAGAATGGCCAACCTGAACAGCTGCTTGTATATCTGAGCTTTTAAGCTTGGCTTCACAGATGGCAGTAACTGCTTCACTGACGAATTTGCTAAGATTTACACCTCGAAGATCATCCATTAGCCCTTCTCGCTGCTCCTCATTTATCTGCTTTAGCTTTTTGATAACTGCCGTATTACGCTTGATACTAGAATCCAGAGTCCTAAAATACGCTAAATCTGTAAACATGGAGGACTCAGTCTCCGTAACAACTCGAACCACAGATTCTACAATTCTACTAAATCTTTTGCTGCCAAATCCAAAAACAAAAGAAAAATCACCAACCAGGTCGTTCAGGATTAAGGTTTGTTTGACGAAGAGCCAATTTAGCTTCAACTGATTTCTTAATCTCTTCAAGACGAGCAAGAGCTTCCTGGAAATAAACCAGAGAGAACATGGAAGCAAACGATTGTCGAATCAAAGGATGAGTGATAAGCTTTCGTAAAAAAAGGAAGAAGAAGAAGATGATATATCGAAATCAAACCTCGTCGTCTTGTTTATCGGCGTGGCTTTCATCTCCTTGATGATCCATCAAGAGTTTCAGGTGAGAAAATCTAAGGAAGTGATGCTTCTTTTCGATCGGACTTAGGTTTAGTAGTACGGAGGAGGAAAGAGATATGAAAGAAACCGGCGAGGGATTTTTAATTTGACTAACAATGGAGTCACGAGCCCAGTCGGTTCAATAAGACCCAAAATTAAACGGGTCGCCCGGCAGCAGTTACCGGAATATTATTTTTTCAGTTAAAGACGCAATTAGCCAAAGTTAGAATCGTTCTGAAATTTTATGGGTGGAGTAGGCCTTTGATTATTCGGTTCAGCTTTTTATATTTTCACGTAATTTGGTTTTGGAGTTTGGTATCATATTGGAATCGGAAAAATTCGGATCCCATCCGTTCAGTTTAATTGGGCTTGATTCCGATTGAATTAGGTAATTCTTTTTTTTGATCAACCAAATTCTTCATTAATAAATTAAGCTAATACAACCATAAATGTTTCAATGAGCATACAACGATGGACAAACCATGCGGATAGTTTAAAAGCTAAGCAAACAATACGATAAAAATATAAGAACACAAGCTTAATCAAGCTTGATAAAATGTTGGAAGGGTTACAAAAGGTGCCACAAACGAGTAAAATCTGATAGAAATTACCTCGTCCTTCTAATCTTCCAAACTTGAGGATAGTCATCTTGTACCGTGACTTTAACACATGCTCTAAAACCTCAAGTCCCATTAAAATGAAAGTTGTTGAATCTTCCAGCCCCGTAAAGACCTTCACATAAGATAGCAAGTGGTTAAGATAATGATAATATTCATTGGTTTTGAGTACCGCGAAAGTGTCATCTCTCGTAGAGAGGGAATTTGGCGGGAAAATTCTCTCCATTGAGGAAGAGTTGGTAGAAATTGATCTCTCTCGGCCCCGTCGAGAGGAAGTTTGAAAAAACTTCACCATAGAGGTTAAGTTTAAGGGGTTAGTTGTGATAAACTTTGTAAGACTCCAATTCATAGACGATGATGTGCTTGAGTTTGTGTATCAAATCCTTGATGATGGATGTTGATTGAAACTATTAGTGTCAGGCCAATAATTGACAAAAACATCAAAACAAAGAGTTATTACTCCATACCTACAGATCTTATATTGAGCAGTTGTGTTTTCCGACGGGTCAACATAGCTTATCTTCCCACACAAGCTTCTTCCTCCAGTAGAACCGTACCGAAGTTCGCAAGAGCTGCTACGGTGATAACAACTACATCTATTGTCGGGTAAGACCAAGCAGGAATTTATTAAGTATACTCTCAATTTACCTTCAGAGGATTTCCAAAGGAGTCCACTAAGGCAGATTAAGGAGCACATCAACAACGGATGGAGTTGGGCCTGCGATTCAACAATCTGGATCTTCTTAGCATCCAAAGGATGATCCCACTTGATAGTAGTACTGCCTTTGATACCAGAGAAAATGTCTCCTCTCTGCAAGAGGGAAGTTGATGAAGATGTTCTCTCCTCAAGGGAAGAGGAATACATTGTACTTATATTTGTTGAAATTAATGGTGAATGGTGGATAATCTTGTTGATGATTGGCCAATCTGTAGCAAAAGCATCAAGAGACATGGCGGAGAGGGCACCATTGTGATTCAAAATCACGGAAAGTGAGATAACGGACTCCACATAAAACTCAATATCTTGAAGAGGACGAATCAAGCCGAACCCGACGACGCGTATCGTATGAATCTGAGACGTTTGTGAAGTCACCTTCTGGAAATTAGCAAAACTCTCGTGAAGGACGAATAAAAGGGTCTTATGCTTTGTCAAGGACCAAGCCCAGAACGGCAACGCCGACAAGTATTAGAATTGGAATTTGGATGTAGTGAGTGTTGTACAGTGACAAGCAGAGAAAACGAAATGGAGATTTCCACCACCATCATCTAAAGTAGCGAGCCAGTAAGAAGATTTTGAAGGTGAAAGGTTGTGGCAATCGCTTACCTGTGATGGATATAGTCGGATAGAGCCGATGGCGGTTGAGTATGGAGTTGATCTTCAGGTTCTTTCGAGAAAATTTCAGATCTAGTGGATGCAACACCGCAAGCGGATTCAACGACGGCTTCCTCAACAAGTGGCTTAGTCTGCTCCGGAAAAGAGGGTTTGCGTCGACGGTCAGTACTGTGATTTCGACACCACCACGACGGAGATTTCAACTGAGATCCGAGTTCTAAAACAGTCGAAAAAGTCAGAGAAGAAGAATTGGAGTCAGCAGGTGTTGTAGGCACAGAGGTGGTGATGAACGGATTCATGACTTGTGGTCGAGAATTATCNGAAACAAGAAAGAAGTTTTTGTTAGTTTTTATGAAAGAAATAAGAACTAAAGATAAACTAGAACTAATGATGAACGAAATAAGAAAAGAACAAAGGAAAGAGATATAGATGATGGAAGATGGGATCTTGTTGTTGGACGTGTGTCACTCTCAACAAGATCGATGGATGGATTGATGAATAGAGACATATCCGGCTCTTGTTGGACGTGTGTCACTCTCAAGAACGGACGAAGATGATG
>OVAN01012899.1:0-13312 GCA_900406275.1 Anastatica hierochuntica | reverse complement strand
CTTAAGCCAACTGAAGTTGATGTTTAAGTGAATTGTGAACCTATCAAACCTATTAGTGCTGCATGACTAGAAATCGTGGGTCAACGGAAGTTAGTCTTGAGGTTTCTAGTGCATAGGGCGCTGTGAGTACGAAAGTAGAGCAGTTCCACATTAGAATTTGAGTTCAAGATGGTTCTTAACCTCTTCCCTAATATGTAGTTTGAATCAACAATGAATCGTTTCCATGAGAATACACGATGCCCAACACTTCTTTGATTGTTTTACAACCTCGTCGTTTGCTACCTGTGTTTTCTTTGCTCTCTTATTCTCGATTTTTGCATCATTCTACAAGACATCTTTTTAGCCTTAGCCCACTGTTTGGTTCTATTTCTTTGTGCTTCCTCTAGTCTCTATGGATTCAATCCCGAACCACTACAACGTACATCTGTACGCTTGCAGTGTTATCTCGGGTGAAAACCTGAGCTATCAGCCTCCTCAATCACCTCAGTCAATGTGTCAACCCAAAACGTTTGCCCATCTATGGTAGGCTTCGTGGTTGACTTCTCAAGATTGAAACGCACATCTAGCTTACCCAATTGCAGATCAATCTGACCATTCTGAACATCAATCATCGCTCTAACAGTAGATAAGAATGGTCTACCCAAGATGATAGGATCCTTGGGTTCTTCATCAAGCTCCAAGACTATGAAATCAGTGTATACATCATCTTACACTTCTTTCGACGCTTGAAATCCATCCAAAATGCCTTCTTTCCGCATATTTAAGTTTGAATCCTGTAAAAACAACAAAGAACACAAATTTGCGCCAAAACAATCTGAATACATACTAAAAACCATAGATCTTGTATAAAACCGTAGTAAAAACCTACTAAAATACTGACACATCAGCCGTATAGCGGCCCTAAGCAGATTTATTTCACGCTCCACGGAAAAATGGCTTTCGTTCTACCAGAAATTGCAGTCAAACAAGAAGTTCGAATGGGACGACTCATTCGAAGCAGCATTTCAACAATTAAAGACATACTTAACCACGCCTCAAATATTGTCAAGGCTTGAAATCGGTGAAGTACTATATCTGGTCATAGCAGTATCCAGTGAGGCGGTCAGTGGCGTCCTAATCTGGGAAGAAAGCAACAACGAAAGACCCATTTTCTACATAAACAAATCTCAAGCGGACGCGGAAACTAGATACATGATGACAGAAAAATTGGTGCTAGCAGTGTTGACATCGGCAAGAAAACTCCGACCGTATTTCTAGTCCCACTCCATCACAGTGTTGTCAAACCACCCACTACGAACTATTCTACACAACCTAGTGCAATCAGGGAGACTAGCAAAATGGGCTATAGAACTGAGTGAATATGATATATATAATATATAAATCACGAACGACGCTGAAGCCATAGGCCGCGTTCGAAGAAAGCCAAGGACCGAAACCCGAAGCTGCGTGGAAACAGCATGTAGACGAGTCACCATCCCAAAAGCGATCCGGTGTAGGCGTACAAGTCATCTCCCCTACAAGCGAAGCCCTAGAGCAATCTTTCAGGTTAGCGTTCCTGGCGTTGAACAACAAGGCGGAATATGAGGCCCTGCTCGTTGGGCTTCGACTAGCAAAATCCGTCAAAGCTAAGAAACTAGAAGTGTTATGCGTTTCTCAGCTTGTTGCCAACCAGTTTAATGGAGAATATGAAGCTTGGGATGACAGGATGACAACGTACCTTAAGATGGTATGTAAGGAGGCAGACACATTCGACAGCTTAACGTTGACCAAAGTACCATAGAAGGAAAACTCGGCAACAAATGTGTTGGCCGCACTGGCTTCGGCATCACAGGAAACTCCTAGCCATGTGATCCCGGTACAAACCCTAACAAAGTCCAGCATTACCGATATGTCTACTAGCTAGGACTTCGACAACCTTGAGCAAGCACGAACCTTGGCCCTCCACGAGGATGACTTGGGAGAAGATCTAGAGGCCCACACCCTCGAAGGCCTTGGCGAAGGGGAAGACTGGAGAACGGCTATCATGGGGTACATCGCGGACGAAACCGTACCTGAAAATAAATGACAAGCGCGAAAACTAAAGCAAAGGAGTGCCCGGTATTCACTGTTTGAAGATACGCTATACTGAAAAAGTGACACTGGTATTCTCTTGTATTGTGTGCACGACGGCAAAGTTCGCCATGTCCTCAAAGAAGTCCATTCTGGGGTCAATGGCAATCATGCGGGCGGGAGATCGCTAGCACAAAAAATTAGAAAGCAAGGCTAATATTGGCCAACTATGGAGCAGGATTGTCTAGCGTACGCCCGAAAGTGCGAAAGGTGCCAAAGATACGCCCCAGCAATCCATCAGCCAACGAGCTAATGAAGTCGGTGGCGATGCCATATCCATTCATGAGATAGGCAATGGATATAGTCGATCCCTTGCACAAATCAGATAAAAAGCAATACGTTTTGGTGCTCACTGACTACTTTACGAAGTGGGTAGAAGCCGAGGCATACGCAACAATAAAGGATCAACAAGTGATAGATTTCTTGTGGAAGAATATTATCTGCCGACGTGGTGTTCCTTATGCCATCATGACAGACAACGGGACATAGTTCACCTCCAATGAATTCGAACATTTTTGCGTTGTCTACAACATCACGATCCAGTACTCCACACGTCACCACCCACAAGGAAACGGCCAGGCTGAAGCAACCAACAGAAAAATAAATAGAGGGCCTTAAGAAGAGACTAACATTTAAGAAGGAGAGTTGGGCCTTCGAGCTCCACGACGTAATATGGTCACACCGAACCATTCCATGACGAGGAACCCATCAGTCGTCGTATTCCTTGGTATACAGAGTCAAAGCCTTCATACCCGCCGAAGTACGGGTGCCAACCCTACGACGAAAGGTCCTCTCGGAAGACGAGCAGACAAATGACAAAATGTTGCGCAACAACTTAGACACCATAGAGGACCAATGAGACCTTGCTTTTGTTCACCTTCAAGCTTATCAGAACCAGATGGCGAGATATTACAACAAAAATGTTAGCCCATGAGCTTTTCAAGAGAGCGATCTAGTATTAGAAAGAGTGGTGCAAAATACATTGGAGTACCGAGCTGGCAAGCTCGGCGCCAATTGGGAGGGCCCGTACAATGCGAGTAGGGTTGTCAAGCTGGGGATTTATGAGCTCCTTCGCATCGATGGCAAGCAAGAGCCTCTCCTTTGGAGCTCGGTCAATATGAAGAAGTATTATTATTAAAGAAAAAAATGGTTCCATGAACCTATCAATGTAATCGAACTACAAAATGGCTTGATCCCTTCGGGGTACGTAGGCAGCCCGACCATGGGTGCATCTGATATATTAAATAAAATAAGTATACAAAGTTGTTCTCAAAGTCTCATTTCTTGAGCTTTTCGAGCTTTTAAACGTCGGCGCCCGAGCCAGGCTGCCCGACCTAGTTGCGCATTTCTCATAAATTCCTTGGTGAAACTACACCCTGATTGTGGAATGACAACCTCTATATGGTTTTGTCACAATCTAGTATGAACTTAAGCATACCAAAGACAGTCGGGTCATGCCCACAAAAACAATTAAACGTCAAATTCTGAATACTGATTTAGAATTTAAAGTGTGGCATGGGGTAAGCCAGCACCAAGCTGCACCTAGACGCCTCGTCTATTGACAGGGTAAGCCGGAGTCCTTCTCCGTGCCTATAATCACCACTTCATGGAAGGGTGAAATGTTAGTCAAACAAGAACTAACGAAAGAGGGCCCTCATACTCTGTAAACCTAAATAAAAGGTTTTGTCCGGCGGAAGATGATAAGAAACCTCCTATCAACAAACGCTAGGCATGCCAAGATCAATGGTGTTCCATTAAGACGTGTTAACCAGTCTTATGTAGGTGGAACCTCCTAAATCTCCGACAATATACCACCTCTTTTTAACCATGTTAGATGTATTGGACTCTCCCGAGGTCGATACCAAGTATTTAAACAAAGAGTATGTTAAAAGAAAGCATGTAGCAAATGTGTGAGAAGGGTTGCGCGGTTGAGCTAAAAGCAGCAACATGAAACGGAAACAAAACGACTCAAGCCTAAAATAAAAGCCCCTAAGGGCACACACTTGTGAATTAAAACCCTCCCGGGTACACAAAATTAAAAGATGAAGCCCTTCCGGGCGTACAAGGCAAAGAAAATAAAAGTGAACTAGGGAAATAAATTTTTTTTGAAAAAAGCCACAAGCGGCATTGGACCTGAACTGGTCAACTTGAAAAGATGTGGGAGCAGAAGAAAAGTCACTGGCGGCTGCAGGGGTCTCCACGACAGGCGCAGTTGGGGGACCAGGAGGTAGAGTTTGCCTGACTGGGTCGGTAGCCGTGGAAGTAACCTCCACCTCAACAGAAGTGAAGGTCAACCCAGCAAGAGCAGCCAAAGTAGACCCAGTGGAGCTCTCGGAGACTGGAGATACCTAGAGATCCTTCTCGAGGTCGAGTTGAACGACGTCCATCTCGTTGAGTTTGGCTTTGAAGCTTTCCAATACATCATCCATCTTCTGCCCCTCGGAATCCAGGTCGGGTGCTTCCCCATCTTTTAGTTTGGCCAGCAACTCCGCACGACTCTGGGCTTGCGATTGCAGGAGAGCGTTTTTTTGAATAAGCTTCAGGTCCTTAACCGCCCGCTAAATTATCTCAAAATGAGCCTTGTACTTTATTGCTGCTTCTTTCCGAGCTTTCATGGCAGCCTTCCAAGCTCCTCTTTCACCCCGCACCTTAAGCTTGGAAGTGTCTTCGGCGAAAGACTTAGCAGCGGAATCCGAATTCAAGGCTAACTCGGTCGCCCTCTTCTGGGACGCCTTCAGCTCCGCAGTCAAACCTCTCTTCTTCTTTCTAAGAATCACCCCGAGCTTTCTGCAACTCATTTTAACTGGTCCACTTTCTCACTGTCTCTTCCTAAAAGGCCCTCAGCTGGTCTTGGGCCTAGGATAGCGACAACCTCAGCGCTAAGTCGCCAGCCTCGAGCTTGGAGAACTTTCTTATGAGTTCTTTGTTTTTGAACTCGAAGTCCACGACAATCTTGACGGCCCTAGAACGTTTTCCCTACTTAATCTACAGGTTGTGGTAGTCCTTTTTTGTCGCTTTCTTTAGCTCCTTCAGTGTTGCCTCGTACTCCAGGCGAAGGCGGTTGGTCAAGCTCGCTCCCTGGGACCAAAGGAGAAAGAAGTTATTACTAAGGAGCACAGTTACCAGCGTCAAGATGACGCCAACCCGCAAAAACTAGGAAACATTACCTCTACATTGTGGGCACAGAGCTATTGGTATGTGGTGGAAGGCCCTAGAAGCCTCTCAGGGAGGACCAGATCGCCAGAAAGACGAATGCTCCGGAAAAGGGCCTCATCGGTAGCCTTTTCTTTGGTAAGGGGAGAGAGCCCGACAAAGCCAAAGTTAAAAGCATAGTCCCCCAGCTCCTTTAAGGAGTCGGGTTGGGTAGAGAAGGTCAAGGACTTAGCGTCCTTGGGAAGTCCTTTGTCTTTCGACTTCCTCGACTCTGACCTCTGCAGGTCAGATGATCTCTTCTCTTCTGTGCTCGAGCGATTGGGGGATTTATCGTCGTCAATCCTCTGCCTCTTCATAGATTCATAAGGAGTAGGGGTGGTTCTTTTCTTAGAAACGGAGTCGCGACTACCAAAGGGAGTCGAGGACGGAGCCTTCTTGACAGAGACATCCTTAGGGGACTGGGAAGAGGAGTCCTTGCCCTTTCTATCGACCGAGGAATCCCTAACTTTTGTAGAGGCGGTGTCCTTCTTGGAAGTCATCGAAGGATATACTGCATCCCTAAGTGGAAGAGGAGGAGGAGGCGCCGTCAGGCTAGAAGCGGTGAGGAAGCTAGGTCTGCTAGAAGGCTTTTTCGAGGTCCTCCCGGGGGATCAATGGGCGGAAGGAAGGATGAGCTCACTTCTCTCAGGGAGGTCGGCAAGCTGAACGTTGGCACGTCCTTTCCTTTCTAGGTAGTCCTTCTTCGCCCACAGCCTGACAGTCTCTTCTTCTTCGGCCTTGTCCCTAGCAACTTTCTCTTCAGCCGCAGCTTTCTCTTCTGATGCCTTCTGGTCTGCAGCTCGAGCACTTTCTGGTTTCTCAGCAGCAACTCTTTCTCGTTCAGCCCTCTTGCGAGCAGCTTTTGCAGCTCGCTGTTCCAAGTTCAGAAGTTGGACTATTAGGCATACCATCTTAGCAGGAGGGAGAATACGAAGAGAAGGAGGACGCGTTGCTAGATGCTTTTCCCTAGCTACTAGGGTGGAGACAGCGTGTGCGATATGGGTCGAGTTGATGTAGATCCAAGCTCTGTTGTCAACTCCCTTCAGAGCAGCAAGGTCTTCCTCCAAGTTGGGATAGTTACACGCTTTTTTAGGCTCAGGTTGAACTGTAAAACAAAAGAGAAGTGAATTAGAATCAAGACTTATTCAATACCCACCAGGAACAGACGACCTGAAGAGGTCGCCTACCTTCCTCAAGGTTCCATAGCCTGCGTATGGATCCGGCAAAGCACTCAAGGAGAGAGTTGGAGTCAGCAAGGACGTAGAAGTAGGCATGTTCCCAGTTGTTGACCTTGGGCGACCAGAAACATAAAATTTCCCAGATTTGTTGGTGTTGGGTTTGAAGGAGGAAAGGCGCTCCAGTAGCTGGACTCCTAGCCTAACATAGGCTTCGACGATGACGACCACAAGCCCAAGGACGGTCATGATGCTCACGGCGATCAATTGAGAGATAGCAATTTGACGACGACGACAGTATAATACCAGAAGGTTGGGAAGAGGGAAACAAAGTTGACTGCTGAGAAAATAAGACTCATAAACACAGAAGTACCCGGGAGGAGGAGTCCACGGTCTTTCGTCAGTAGTCGGAAGCTGGATGACCACCATGTCAGGAATCTCACACGATTCCATCAGGGACTGTATGGATTCCGCGGTACTTGTCGTAGGAGCGGCGTCGAAGAACTCTGCAGCGCCAAAAATGGCGATTGGGACTGCAGGGACAACGGGGAGCTCTGCATCTCCTTGGAGATTGTCGTCATCAAGCAAAGCCCATGGAATGTTGCCTCCCCTCTCGGTGTTAGGATATGAACGGTGAAAAGGCATAGTGACGGGAGGCGAATCTGGCAACACCCTCTCTCCCGGTGACCCAAGAATTTCTCTAACGACGGCGGAAGAGGAAGAAGGGCGGTTCGATAACCTTTAGAGGACAAGCGTAGCTTTAGGGTCCATTGTGGTTCCTTACAGGGGAAATCGCAATAGAGGAAGAGGAAGAAGGCGCAGAGAACTAGAATAGAAAGACAGACAGCGAAACAACAAAGAAAAATGCAAAATTAGGGAGAAAGGATCAGAGCGTTAACCTTTTTCCTTCGCAGGGGAACTTGAAGCGTAGAGAAAGAAGGAACCGAAAGGTCCCACCTTTTAAATGTCACGTATGTCACTGATGACGTGGACGGCAGAACTGTCACAGCTGGATCCACGCCAAATCAAATCAAATGTTTCCAAAATTGGACTAGAAGAAATCGATCAACTCATAGAGACCCGTTCGGAAAAGGCAACTCAGGACGACCTAAATCAAATCAGAGTCCAACTAAATCTCTTTGAAACCAAACCAAAAAAGGAAACCGGATCTTTGATTGAAAGCCCAAATATTGAAACAAGATTTAATTCTCCCAAATTTCAAAATCTCCCCAAGAAAAGTTATTTAAGAATCCAGCTCGCAGGGTTCTTCGTCAACCTTCTTTGATGAGCTTTAGGGGGGCTCTTGATGGAGGAGGATTTCATCCTACCAAATCCGGTTTGAATAACAAGAACATCAAACCAGGAATGAAATATGGGCTGCGAAGGCCTATAGCAGAATAGATGGGGATGCAAGAGAAGTGTGGGCCACGAAAGCAAGAAAGGCCATATCACTGAGTCAACAGCAGAGTCAACGAAACGGAGGACATTAATTCACGCATTGATGAAGGAAGATCCTCTAGAAAAATATCTAGCAACGGTTACAATTTGACCAACGCCTATAAGAGGAGAAGCGAGGTCACAAGGAGGAGGATCGATTTCCACACTTTTGACATAAAAACAAGCTTTTATATTGTATTACACTTGCTCTTATATCGTGTTACACTGTAGACACGGTTTATTGAATAAAATCATTTCGTTTTCTAACATTTAGATTGCAAATTGTACACCTCGGTTCGAAGTTGGATTTTGAGATCCATCACCCATATAATTTTATTCTTGTTCCGTACTCTATTTGCTTCCTTTGCCAAGTGATCAGCTTTGGTATTGCTCTCCATAAATACCCACACTCTCCTTTTGAACACAACATCATCATATATCAATCTTCTCACTTGTAACATTTCTTCTTTAAGAGCATATGCTTCTGCTTATGCTTCTTTTACATTGCTAATTGGGTCAACTGCCACAAATCCTTGCACCAAAGGCTTATTATTCGGAGATGTCAGAAATCATCCTACACAGCATAATCAACATTAAACACCCAGGACTCATCGATCAGTATAACAAATGACATATGATTTGTCATAATGGGTATCTGTTTGTTGTTTAATTTATTATTGAAAAATAGACCAGCTGGTTTTCAGCTTCATCCACTCTCTTATTTGCCTTACACCATTCGCTCATATCCATGAAAGCTTTGTTGGTAACACAGGTATAGAAGTCACTTGACCTTTAAATAAAAAATTGTACCTCATTTTCCAAATGCTCCAATCTATATAGCCTGTCAAGTTACCCATGACATACTAATTCTGGAAAAAAAAAATTTGTAACCCACCTTACATTTGGTTGTAGTATATTCTGAAGTTGTTCCTCTCTTGTAGGAGTACAAACTAGAGCTAGTTGCCATATCTCCCATGATATTCTGCACTAAAACAACATATGTTGTATAGTTTTAGTTGATTCTCCACAGAGTTGACAGTGCGTACCACCATGCATTCACTACAAGAAAATAGGAATTTAATGTTGATAGAATTCATCGTTAATCGTTTTCAAGCAGACCTTACGGCGATTTGTCAACAAAATGAACATCGTTGTTAATATATCAACATAAAGCCTAATTCGTCATTAATTCATTGTAAAATTAATTAAGAAATATATTCGTCGTTAGAAATACGTTGTCGCTTCGACGATAATTACAACAAATATATTTGACTTATGATTGTTGTCGTAAGGGAATGCAAAGTTTCATCTATTTTACGATGACACGAAGACAAAGTTTGATAATTTTTTCATCCAATTAACAGTGAAGTAATTTGATTCTAAATTTCGTCGTAAAACTCTTGTTCTTTTGGTTGTGTTGGAGTCAAAACGGCAACATCGAAATCAACGGCCAAGATTCTCAAATAACTCCCGAGAGGCATCGGTAAACGAGTTCCGGAGCGACAAGAAGTCACCGTAAACAACGGACAACCGCGTCACTTTGAAAATACGAACAACGGCAACTCTAGCCGCCCAGAACACCGTCTGGACGTCCGAACGGGCGTTAGACCACGCTTTCCCTATCATCTTCTCCTTCGAATCCCGGTTCAAACGTTTCTTGTTTCGGCCCGATTGGAATCTCCGTTGAAGTTTCGCGGCAATAATCGTAAAAATTTGCACTTTCCGTAAAAAAACTTTGTATCGATCGTATGAAACAATAATGGTTAACTCGAACACCGAAATTGTCTTAGCCATACGATCGGTCTTATCATTTCGTAAAACCGTCACCACGTAGTCGTGCGAAGAACGATTTCTCCGAAAGAATTCGTAAAAATCACTTTGTCGCTAAACGGCCCATGAAGACCCAAAACGCGACAAAAGTCCACTTACAATTTCGGAACGAGAACGGGCCCAGTTGCATTAACGATCTATCCGAGTTTCGCGAAAGATAAAAGGAAAATACGATAGAGCAAGAATCTGAAGATAAATATGGAATATTCGTCAAGATATTGAATATTCCTGAAAAAATGGAATATTTCCGCGGGAGGATATGCACAAATCTAGGGCGGAAAAGGAAACAGATTTAACCTACGAAGGCATATAAAATGGGGCTAAGGGAAAGGAGGAGGGAGACAGACAAAAAGTTCTTCACAAATCATACTTAGAGCTTTAGGTTTTATTTTCGTTTTTTGCTAGCGAGCTGCGTCTCGATTAGGTTTACAAGTCTTACGCTGTTAGATCTAGGGTACTCGCNGCGGCCACGGCTTATCACCTGTTGTAACGCTCAACGCATATTCGAATAAGATCTTTGTTGCTCTATTTCTCTTTCGATTCTCTTTTACTTTTACTTCGTCGTATTTCTCTTTAATACGAATATCGACAGTGCGAATTTCGGTTCCCACAGTTTGGTGCTAGAAGGAGGGTGACTTGCGGTTTCTTTCATGCCAAATCGCAGGTTGATCGAAAAACGATATGTCTATACTAACAGACGACGTTATCGTTTCTTTCAAGGATAGAGCAACGGCCGATCAGGCCAACCCTCGCAACGATCTCCTTGTTATCGAATTAACAATTCAAAATATCGATGTCGCAAGGGTATTAGTCGACACAGGCTGTTCGACTGATATTATCTTTAAAAATAGTCTCAAGAGGATGGCAATCAATCTCTCTGAAATCACAGGAAGTCTGAGCCTGGTGATAGGCCTCTCGGGAGAAACTACTATGACCCTTTGTTCGATTAACCTTACAAGTAAAGCCGGGAGCGTAGTAAAAATCGTCGGGTTCTTAGTCATAGATCGCCCCGTTTCATACAATGCGATCGTGAGCGTTCCATGGTTGAATTCCATGCACGCCATACCATCTACGTACCACTACTGTCTTAAATTCCTGACCTCTTCCGGAATCGAAACAATCCAACGAGACCGTAACGTATCGCAGGTTTGTTTCGCTGTTGAACTGAAGCGTAAAAACGCAACGGCAGAAGCTTTCTTTCGAACGAAAAAGAAAAAAAGATTATGTCGAAGATGCCTCGAAACAGAATCAAACCGAGATCTTCTGGCAGTTACGGAAAGTCGAAGCCTCGAAAAAGAAGCGAGAACCGACTTGCGAGCCTGTCATCTCTGTATGCCTCGACGAAGAGTTCCAAGAGCGTTGCGTCGAAATCGGCGCTAATCTTTGCGATCCCATAAAAACATGGCTTATAGATTTCTTAAAAGAAAACTTACGTATGTTTGCTTGGACCGCAGAAGACATGCCAGGCATTGACATCAACGTGACATGTCACGAACTCAACATGGATCCGACTCACAAACCTGTCAAACAGAAAAGGCGGAAATTGGGACCAGAACGCACTACCGTGGTCAACGATGAAGTTGAAAAACTCCTAAAAGTCGGATGTATAACAGAAGTTAGATATCCAGACTGGCACGCTAATCCAGTTGTGGTCAAAAACAAAAACGGAAAATGGCGAGTCTGCATTGATTTCACCGATCTTAATAAGGCATACCCGAAGGACAGCTTTGCGGTTCCACACATTAATCGCCTGGTAGAAGCCACGGCCGGAAACAAGCTCTTGTCATTCAAGGATGCTTTCTTGGGATACAATCAGATCATGATGAATACTGACAATTGTGAAAAAATTGCGTTCATCACCGACCGCGACACATACTGTTACAAGGTAATGCCTTTCGGCCTCAAAAACATTGGGGCAACTTATCAACGCCTCGTCAATTGTATGTTCTCCGAGTAGCTTAGGAAGTCCATGGAGGTATACATTGATGATATGCTCGTAAAATCTCTCGAGGAGCAAAACCACGTCGCCGACCTACATAGATGTTTCGAGAAATTAAACCTGCATAATATGAAGCTTAACCCAGCAAAATGCAGGTTCGTTGTGGCATCAGGAGAATTTCTCAGATATCTCATCACGTACCGAGGGATCGAGGCTAACCCAAAACAAATCAATGCATTGGTCGAGATGGCCTCTCCGAAAAACAAGCGGGAAGTACAGAGACTGACCGGGAGAGTCGCCGCACTAAATCACTTCATCTCGCGGTCAACGGACAAGTGTCTCCCTTTTTACGACATCCTGAAAGCGAAAAAAGTTCAAATGGTCCGAGCAATGCGAAAAAGCTTTCCAACAGTTAAAACATTACTTGACCACACCTCTATTCCTCGCAAAACCTGTCACCGGAGAGCCTTTGTTCTTGTATATCGCAGTGTCAACAACAGCTATAAGCGGCGTTCTCATCAGAGAAGAATGCGGCGAACAGAAACCAAATTTTTACTTTAGTAAAACCTTGTCCGACGCTGAAACGCGATATGTGCTGATGGAGAAACTGGCGCTCGCCGTCGTGATGATCGTCTTACTCACTTCTTTCCTGCTACAGACAATTTTGTACAACCCCAGTCAGTCGGGACGATTAGGCAATCGAGTTAAGTGAATACGACATTGAGTACCCAACAAAAACTTGTGCAAAGTCGCAGGTACTTGCCGATTTCCTTGTAGAGTTCCCCACAGAAAACTCGGCCAATCGTGAACCGGACACAATTTAAACCCTTCACGTCGATGGATCCTCATCCAGGCAAGGTTCGGGAATCGAAATTCGGCTCACTTCACCAACCAGTGAAGTCTAGAACAATCATTCCGATTGATGTTTCATGCTTCCAACAACGAGGCCGAATACGAGGCACTCATTCCCGGATTATGATTGGCTCGCGGATTGAAAATACGCAATATCCATCATACTGAGACTTCCAACTCGTCACGAACCAATTCAGCGGCGAATACGAAGCTAGAGACGAAAGGATGTAGTCATATTTGAAACTCGTCCAAAATCTCACCCAAGACTTCAACAAATTCACTCTCATGCGGATTCATCGCTTGGAAAACACGCAAGTCGATGCGTTACTAGCCCTGACATCAAGCTCAGATCCGAGTCTTAGGCGGGTAATCCCCGTAGAATTCATCGAACACTCGAGTATTGATCCTCCGATCGTACCAAATCTAATCCAGTCACAAGACGAGGACGTCGCAAAGCCGACACTCGACTAGAAAAAAACTCGGAGCAATCCAAATATGGTTGCGATACACCGTGGTTGGAGACGATTCGAGCATACATACCCAAAGGGGCGCTCCTAATTGCTCAGGTTTTCACCCAAGAAATCACTGCAAGCGTACAGTTACTACGTNTACGTTGTAGTGGTTCGGGTATCGAATCCACAAAGACCAACGTGTACAAAGAACTATTAGACCAATTACGGGGTAAGGCGGAAAAGAGATGATTGGTAAAGGAAACTAATTTTGAAAACAAGAAAGAAAGAAAGTAAACAAGAGTTGTAAAACGATTTGGGGAAGACGC
>OVAN01012898.1:0-13312 GCA_900406275.1 Anastatica hierochuntica | reverse complement strand
TTCCTAGACCAAGGATCCCTTTATAATTGATCAACTCACTCTCGTGACGGATATCTATTCACCTATACACACTGCAAGGCTCAACTCTCGTTTGTTCCCTATCTAAACATGTATGTGATAGTGAGTCTCAAGCCCTTTTAACCATCTAGCACCTAGGTAACTTCCACTCTCATGGGCCTAAGTGAAAGACATAGATCTAGTTCTCTCAGGCATTTCATCGAACACTTTCTAGGCGTCTTTGAGCAAGCAATAAACCTTGAAGAACTAAACTAAATCTAGTAAGAATCTATGCCAAGATCTAGCCTAAACATCCATTACAACTCTAGATCTAACCCTAGCCTACCATATCTCAAGATCCAAGAAGGGTCTACTCACTAAAAGTCATGGAAATCCAAAGACAAGAAATGGGTCTTTGAGCTCCCATGGTTTTAGAAGAATAGATCTAGAAAAAAAGATGAGAAAGATAAGATCCAAATCACTCAAAGAAAACAAATAGTTATTACAAGTTTTTTGGTTCTCAAAATGAAAGATAAACAAGTTTCAAGAAGTGTCTCAAAATTTTACGAAAGTGTTTCTTTTGTTCTTGGAACATAAGAGGATATCTATACTAAAGAGAGAAGAGAAGAAGCCCTAAAAAGGGTGTTTTTCAGATAAAAGCGACCAGCCATCGACCTCCCAGGTTGATGGGGGGTGGCCTAAGGTCGATGGGGCGTTGAACTTAGCAGCAAGATGGTTGTTGCTGTTAAGGAGACAAGCCATTGACGTTAGGAGACTAGACATCGACCTCCAGATCCATGGCTGGTTCCTTTTACAGTTTCTTGTGGCTTCTTGCTCCTCTTTGATGCCTTGTTGATCCAATCTTCTTCCATGGCATTTAGCTCCTTTTTTCCTTGATTTATTAGCTCCAAATCTACCTTGAATCCATCTTTAGAGCCTCCATAGATCATCTCAAATTTGCACCTACAAATGCAAAGAAAAATGTATGCAAATGCAATATGTTTCCTAAACTAGACTCTAGACTCAAACTAATGCATTCCAAGACTTATATACCATATATACAACCTAAAAGTTGATGAAACTAATCTAAAATGCATCTAAATATGCATGAAAATATGTACACACCAGTGGTTTGTGCAGCTATTGGTGAGGTGGTTTACCCAGCTTCTGGTGAGGAGATTGGTTCAGTTGCCTCATGTATTTTTGTATTCATGAAAGCTACAAATCTTGGATCTTGTTTCCTCATATACTCAACAAGTATTTCCAAGTTTTCTGTGTGACCATTAGCAAGTCGCTGCTCCTCATCGCGACGGGCATTTTCTACTTCATGTTCTGCAAGCTTTCGCTTAGCAGTCTCAAGTTGAGCCTTCAACTCTAAGAAAGTTGGGGCAGAGCTTTCATCACCTTCTTTTTCTGTCTCGTCTTCGAGAGCTTCAACAAGCAGCCCAAGTCCAAAGATGTTTCCTCTAACATCTATTACAGTGGACTAAACACATAAAAACAGTAAACACATGTAGAAAAGAATTATAAACACATGTAGCAAACAATGGTGAGGGTCCAACGAGTTAACTATTCAGCCATATCCTCATCCAAATCATCACCTTCCATTTCTGAAATTATTGCTTGTAAGTTCTTCCCGTAGGCTTCAACAACTTTTTTGGCTTTGTTGTCATCAACAAATGTTCCATCAGACTTTGTATGTATTCTTATAAAACATCTCCTAAAGAGATCGGGCGCTTCAATTATTCCTCCTATAAAAGCAGAATGCATATGAAGTAACTAAATAAAAAAGCAAATCTTAAAACAAAAGAGAAATCGAATTTACCATTTTTTCCTGAACTTGCAAATATGATTTTTGACCAGAAAAGTGTTTATGTCGTCCAAGACCACCACAATCCGAATTACGAGCCAACGATGCATTCCCGCTCCTCTGCTTTTGATGATGTGTGTTCCAAAGAATCCACATCTTAGCACACAGAGTTTCATTAATCCAAAGAGGTCGTTTACCCTTTTTCGTAGCTTAGCTTACAATTCCTATCATCCGCTTTTTCGAAATTCTGAGGAATCCTTGTTTCACACGTTCTGTAATTCCTAGATTCCAATTATACTTTTGCTGCAAGAACACAAAAAAGAAATAGATGTAAGCTTTTTAAGAACAGAGAGATCACACTTATACTTTAGTTCACAATGAAGTTAAAATCGGTTTAACTTAAGCCTAAAATAATCAGTTAGTAACAAAGAGTAGTGAGACTCATCAAGAATATAAAAAAACTTGACATATAACAGTTGGAAGCTATAAACTGAAAGAAAGAGATTCCCCAAACCGCAAATGATCTTCAATATTGTTCTTGAATGTTTATCGGCATGACCTTCCACTTCTAGTAAGGGCTATCAAACTTCCTACGAAATATTTCAGAAATAACTCTTGAAAGTTTTCCTTTGTCTCGGCCGAAACTATTAACAATTAAAATAACACAACGTTAAAATATTAGAGCCAAAAAGTCGTACTATATATCAAAAATAAAACTGTTATAAGTGATATCAATATCAAACTCGCAGATGAAAGGATCTGTGGTAATTTTTTGTGGTAGGAATCAATGCCAAACTCACAACATCTAGATTTATGAAACCAACCAATGATGAAGACAATGAATTGTGAACTTAGATTACGCAATATCACAGACAATAAAACCAACATAGATTTCACAAAATCACAAGAAATCACAAGTTTATAGATTACGCAAAATCACAGAGTTCTTAAATTTCATAATCTATCTTCTAGTTTCACAAATTCAAAGAGAGAACCATTTACCAAGAGATTATATTCTTAGGAACATATCAGAAAATTACACCAAATTCTTATGACCCAGAGGTTGGCTCAAGCGTGGCAAGTTTTCACACCTCAGATGTGCTAACAACACATCTAATAGCGCTTGTTGGTCTTCTCGTTCTGGATCATCTGCATGCTGGTCTTCCATAGGCTCATCTTCCTACTGGTCTTCCATAGGATCATATGCCTGATGAGCTTGCGCCGGAGGCTGTTGTTCCAGAGGCAATTGTGGTTGCGGAGGATGTTGTAGATGGGGCTAGGGAATGTGGAAATTGGGTTGTTGTTGTGGCTCGGGTTGATGAACAGGGCAAGGTTGTATATGAAGAACTTGAGGTAGTTGTTGGTGAGGTTGGGTATAGTCCAGATACTGATCGGGGAGTAAAGATCTGGGGTTTGAGAGATAGAACCCGACGTATAAGTGGAGGGGTTGGAAGAGTGTGAAGATTGAAGAATATTGTTGCTTGATCTCCCACGCACAGGCGAAGCGCACCTGCTATGCTCCCACCGGCAGACGATGGCACACCACCGCCACGCCCGCGACCAAGAGATGCAGCACGAACAATGTTTCTTTCACCTCCGTTAGATCTCCCACCTCCGGCGGAACTACCTAGTCCTCTATTATGTCTGGCCATAGAGAGATTTGAGAGATGCTTCGAGGGATTTCGTGAGAGAGAAGAGACAAAGTGTGAGAAAAGATATTTAGGGTTTCGATTTTTTGAGTATCCCAACTTATTTTATTTTATCAGTATTTTCATTGAAATGAAAGAGAGGGAAATTAAACCGCAAAAACAATTCAGTAAACTAACAAGTATAGAGTTGCTAATTAGTTACAAAGTTTCACTATTTTGAGACCAAAATAAAGAGTCAAAATGAAACCTCAATCCTTAAACTCTAAATGTGATAAATAATTCAAAATATATATGTATATTCATTCATTTTATAAATCTAAAGCATAAAATTAACTTATTAATTGTAAACTTTTATGTGGTAAATAAATTTTGAAATTTTCTACAACATACAAATCATTTCATAAAGCACAATCAAACACATTATATATTTAAAGTGTAATGTTATCATAAGTTACAAAATACAATAATTTTACAACTTAAAAGGTATTTTGTAGAATGAATGTTTTTAGTAGTTAGGATATATGTAGAAACACACTAATTTAAAATTTCTCTTGTACAATTTGTGGGACAATTTAGGAGAAGTTACAATAGTGTCGCAAAACTGTTACAGTTTCGTATAAAAGTCGCAAAAAATGGGAAATTGTATACTATTTTGTGACTGTTTTAAAAGACTAAAAAAAGAAAATTGAGTATTTCATGAGCTTTGAACTAGAGAAAACGGTTATAATTATTGGGTTTATAACCAAATTGCCAGTTTGATTTTTCGATTTAAATCAGTTGTGCTTATATATATNTATATAAATATATATATATATATATATATAGTGCAACTTTAAAAAAGAAAGAAACAACGAAAAAAGATAATATATCATGAGATTCGAATTAAGAACTTGTTACGATTATGTGGGTTTAGATGTAAACATTCATCATCATTATGTAGTTATATTACATAACTAATAATGAAACTGAAAAGTATGTTACAAGCATTTAAATGCATCAATAATTAAACCATAAAATTATATTACAAGCATATAACTATGTATAATTTGTCACGAAAACCGAAAGTCACACATTTGAGGCTACTTTCTCACTAAACATGTATCGTCATTATATAGTTCGACTTTAGTCGCTTATGTATTACGTTTTTACGACGACATTTTATAGTCGTACTATAGCGACTATTTAGCCGCTTGTTTACATGTTGTCGCTAATCAGTCACGAATCTGTCATGGATTAGTCGAAAAGTTTTGTGACTGATTAGGCAGTCGCAAATTGTAGTCCCAAATATCATGTTTTCTTGTAGTGATATAATGCATGTTTAATCTCTACAAGATTGTCTAAAAGACGTTGTCCCTTGGTTATTTAAGTATAGAGCCTCGAATCTTGAAAGTGGAGAGGATCTACAAGGTCGTCCAAAAGACGTTGTCCATTGCTTAATTTGAATCCCTAAACATTGCAGTTTCTTTGATACATGATTCTCTACAAATGTCCTATATGTCTAACGCTTTTCTCCATTGATGTAACATCCTTTTATTTACATTAAGTTGCTGTCATTTCTTTTTACACACACAAAACCATTTTTTATTTTCTATTTTATCTTAAGTCAATCATGAGATTTGTAGCGTATAATCAAAGTCCTTGTGGGATCGATTACCTGAAGTACTTGTACTACGTTGTTCACTTGCAGCCGTAGTGTCGTTTTTGGGTGAAACTTGATACCACATCAAGCTTTATGGCGCCGTTTTCAGGGACCTTATTCGTTACCTACGAGTTTTTACTTTGATTTTAGTGTAAAGCGTTTTATTTTTAGTTTTTATGTCTTTTTCATTTTCTTTTCAGATTTTATGCCAAGGAGATTTTATTAGGACAATCCACATATAGCAAATTCTCCTATTGACATCATTGAACGCATCTTAAGGAGACAATAGAGAGAGATATTAGCTGCTATGGAGAATCTGTACCAAAACCCTCCCCACAGACAACCACATCTTGTGAACAATCAAGCCATTCTCACTGAACAAGGAGATGTAGTTGTTGGCCAGGACTTGACGTCGCCCAATCTGCTATTCTTCAACCTAAAACCAACCTTTCTACCACAATTGGATTTCAAGGAGTCCAAGAGAACCCACAAGGACCTCTTGGTGATGCCCCTATTCCGCAAAACCAACATGGAAGAGGAAATGCACATATTCGAGTGGATAACCAACAACAAATTCCAACTGGGAATTTAGTGGGATCATAACAACTTCTACAACTACTTCAAGCCTTAATTTAACAAGGTTTACCTCATAATCAGCCCGCTCAAGGCCGAGTTCCACAAAATTAGTCTCGTCATCCTCAAACTATTGGAGACTTTGATTCTTCTTATGCATTCTTCTTGGATAGGAATCCAATTCGTCCTCCTCAACTCAATGGAATGATTTTGAGATTAAACCTCAGATCATAACCTTTATGAAGCAAAACCAATTCCATGGACTTCCCACTGAGCATCTTCTTGACCATATCGACACAGTTGAGGAGATATGTAGTACTATGCGCACAAATGAAGTTCCATTGGACTACTTTAAGTGCAAGCTCTTTACATTCTCACTGAATGACAAACCTCTTAGATGGATGAAGTCGCTGCAATCTCAGTTCATCACTACTTTGGACAAATACTAAGGTGCATTCCTGAACCAGGTTTACACTAAGCGGAGATCGAACTACATTCAAACCAAGATCTTAGGCTTTCAACAAGGACCAATTGAATCCTTTTACGAAGCATTAGAAAGATTCAAGGATACACAAGGGATTGCCCAAACCATGGTTTCTTTGAAGTAAATCTATGGAACATCTTCTACAACGGTATCGACCATAAGTACAAGCTTTCTCTAGACACGTCCAACAATGGGAGCTTCATGACCAAATCCGTGCTTGAAGCCAAGCTTTTGATTGAGAACCTAGCTTCTAGTGACGCCAATAGTGGTCCTATTTATGACAGAAATGTGTGTGGATCCAATATTTCAACATAAGCTGCGCAAATTTCTGAACTAAAGACGATGATTTCTCAACTACTAAAAGATAGACGAGGAGTTCATGTTGTCGATACCATTGGAGATGCTAATGGAGCTCAAAATGTGGAGTATTTAGAAGATGGAACAAAGGAGAATGAAGAAGAAGTGAACTACATTGGTGGAAAATTCGGAAACAAAGGATACAACCAAGGTACCAAAACAACTCAAATATGTCCTACCGGAACACTAATGTCGAGAACCTTCAAGATCAGTTCCATCCAACTTAAAACGCCAAAAAAGGAGCTTCATATCAGACTAAGTAACAACCTTTCAACAAAGGAATGTATCAAGTCAAACAACCATTCACTTATCTGCAGGCTAATGCATCAAATGAACAAGAGAGTAAGCTTGAAAATATGTTGAAGCAAATATCTCAAGAGATTAAAAAAATCCACAAGGAAGTTAATGAGAGGTTGTACAATGTCTACATTGAGTTTATAAAAAAATGAAGCCATTGGCACTCATTTCCAGAAGCTTGAAGTTCAAATTGAACAAACAAGCGAAGCCATCAAGAAACAAGAAAACCTAGTGAAATCTTTCTATAAAATAGCCAACCTAAAAGAAGTTAAGGAGGTCGTGTCTACTGATAAGACACCTCTTCAGGACCTCAAGTCTCAAGAGAAATCACCTCAAAAATTTTTACCAAATGAATCCAAGGGAGCTTACAGGAAGATACTCAAGGTGATTCCTTTAGAGAAGATCGAATACCCAAGGAAGTTCATCATTTTTTGCTCAATAAATAAAGTGAAAATTTTTGGTTGCTTATGCGATATTGGAGCAAATATGAATGTGATGTAATTAGACATGGCTCTCGACTTCATGCTCTCACACTTTCGACCATTTTGAATCTCTATCCAGTGTGACGATATGACTACGTCCACAACATATGGATTTTTGCCCGATGTGCTACTTCAAATAGGAAGATTTATCATCCTTGCTGACCTTCAAATTTTTCTTACTAAAGGAGGGGAGACAAATCCACTGATCCTTGGCTCCCAATTCAACTCCACGACAAATGAAGCTATTTTGTAAGACAAGAAGGTTAGTCTATACCCCTGGAATAGTCACAAGAAGCAACAAGTCTCAAAGAAAGAAACTACATCTGACACCAATTTCTTCAAAACCGGTGTAAATGGATGCAAAGAGAGATTCTTGTGCCATCAAAGCACAAACCGACCTATTCATGGACGTGGATGAAGAAGAAAAAGAGGTTTACAATTTGCCAACATCCTTTGCTAAAGTCAATATTTGAATCCCCATTAGTCTTAGTGTGAAGAATGATGAAGTTGCCAAAAAGAAGCTTGAGAACACTCTTAAGTTATTCCTGAAGGCGATTGTGATTTATGAACTAATTGGAGGCACGCTTGATGATCTAAAGCCACCTCTACACCACCAATTCCAGAGACTCAAGAAGCTAGAAGAACCACACTTCCTTTAGTGGGAACGATCACACCTAAAAATTGAAAGGAGTCGAGCTAAAGACTCAAAACAAGCACTTTGTGGGTGGCAACCCACATGGTTTTTAATTTTAATTTCAATTTTCTAGGACTTATTTAGATGTCTAATATATAATTTTAACTTTTGCAGGATTTTAGAAAACAATAAAAACACACACAAAAAATTTTGGATTCAAGATAAAAACAAAGGAACCTGAAAGCTGTTTCGACTAGGTCACGACTGATTTTACACCGGGATTTTCCAAAAACAGACCCCGACCGATGTCAAAGCCATTACGCCTCAAAATCAAATTTTCAAATTTGGCAATAAAGCGGATCTAAGTCGTTCAAGCCATCTCCTAGACCATTCATTACATTCATTTGAGACTGGAGAAGGATGTTAAGATCAAACTAAATCTCCAATCAAAACTTCTTGGAACAAAGTGATGATATCATGAAGAACCAAGAAGAAATGTTTAAGAAACGCCATCAATTGATCATATTGAAGCACTAATATCTATTCATTATGGAATCTTGGATAGTTTAAAACATTACAAAAAGAGGTAACAAGCCCGTACTTAATTTCTTATAAACTAACACTAATGATAGGTGATATGCCCGAGAGAAACCGACTTACGGTCAAAATCAAAAGTTGCACGGAGGATCAAGTTTTTAACAAATGAAATACATGAAGATATATACTAGCTGCCAAGCTAATTAACTCTAACCATCGAAGATGCCCGAGCAAAGTGACTATCATAAACAAAACAACCCATTTAGAATTTTTATTTTTCAAATTTTAATTGTTGGCTAAGATTTCATCTTTGCCGGCTAGCCAATGAACTTGGCTAAGCCATAAACGTCATTTTTAGATGAGAATCACGTCGACGGAATGAAAATTCACAATGAAATCTCAAGGATCCGAGCAACAACGATCAACAATCCACATAAGTTTTTAATCCAGTCAAAAAGAAGTTTCAAGAATTCAAGAACTTCTAAGTGTTCATATCTTTAATAATTTCAGCAAAGTCCACCATCAAAAATATTTTGGTAACATGAAAGACTTTCTGGGATACTCCCTGGCCAATTGGAATTAAAAAAAAAACGCTCGGATAGCGAAAATGGCAGAGAAAAAACCACGAAATGGGCGAAAATAGCTCTGCCCTGTTGGCGAAGCTCCCATGACCGGTATGTGCCACCAGGACATTCGCGGTCAGTGTCAGCTCCTCCCTGCCTCGACCAGCTGCCTCACTGACTCCCACGAATGGCTGGCAAACTCCCAGGATCGGGTTTTTCCAAAAAGGCCATGCGGTCGGTCCTATAATCATTTGTGCCACGTCCGCATAGTTTCCATGACCGGGTGGCGGTGACTGCATGATCGGTTCGTGCCAAAATGAAGCCCCCACCCGGTCACACGAGAAACTCATTCCTTTCTTCATTCTAGTATCTAGAATATTGAACAATGAAGAATAAGGAGAATGTTAGGAAATCAACAAGGATAGCTATCTAAAAGGAAAGAGCCTTGAAAATTATAGAACCAAACGACTCTTCAAAGTCCGAAAAATAGAAGAAACCTTCGAAGCCAACTACAAAGAAAGATTCATAAAAAGTCACAAAGAAGCATGGGGAGGATGTAGCAAGTGAGAGTGATGTCACTTTGACTGACAATTCGGAAAAAATGGAGAAGATATTCTAGTGGAGGAGATGGATTTCGTTCTGTTACCACAAGCCATAAATGATGTGATAAAATCTCCACCACCAAAGAAGCAAATGAAGTCACGAGTCAAAAGACTTGGGCCCACGGTTCTAGCACCTCGTACCAAGAAGAAGAGTTGTGGGACCCAAGATGGATCAATATATCGACTAACTATGAGACAACGCTTTCAACAATAAAGCATCAAGCGCCCTTAAAGATCCATTTTCCAACACTTGATGTTGTAGGATTGATAAGAGATGTCACTTGGCTTTTAGATGTTTTGAAATTGAGAGCTTTCATGGAGCTATCTTTCCCGGTCTATGAGAAGCTTTCCAAGGAGTTTCTTAGCACAATTGAGCTTTTCTACCCTATGGGAAAACGAGTTAGAGCTCAAGACGGCATTCTTACTTTTTCATCTAGAGGTATCACTTACTCTTTGACTACTTGTGAGATTTGTGAGATTTTGTGTCTGAAATGCTTGGATGAACCCAATTTTAGCTTGTATCATGCGTCCCACACTTCATGGGATCATTTTGCTCATGAAAATTTTCAACCCGGGCATTCCAAGGAAGCCAAGATTGGACAACAGATTTTCAGCAGGACTGAGCAGAGTTCAGTGCTTAGGGATGAGTTATTAATCCTAACCTCTCCTTTTGTTGTTGTTCCTCAGGGAGCCAACTATGGAGCTCTCATTGCTAGGAGGATGATTGATGTGAAGCATGCGACTGCTAAGGAGAAGAGAGAGTTCAGCTATATATCCCATTTTGGAGAGATTATCACTACTATCCTTAGCTCTAGAGGAGAGAACTTTAGTTCTAGACACCCACGTCTTGTGATGGATCGCTAGATCTTTCATGACTTGCTAGATCTCGTTATCTTGTAGGATGGATTGAGGGTACTGAGACTTTTGCGTACCAATTCATGCCTCTTCACGACACTAAGCCAGCTTATGTCCTTCTCCACTGCTCATTCCTTCCATCTCTACAGGAAATCATACTCTTTTCGACCTTTCTCCTTCTCAGACTCTGATAGCGTGTCAAGTTTCACCTAAAAGGACACTACTGCTGCAAGTGCACATCGTAGATGCAGTACCTCAGGTTATCGATCCCACGAGGACTAAGATCTTACACTACGAATTTGAGAATTGATTTAAGCTAAAACAGAAAATAAAAGAGTTGTTTGGTTAGTTTAAAAGTAAAAGACAGCGACTAAAATAACTAAAAGGATATTAATCAATGGGAAAAAGCATTAGGCACGTAGGACATTCGCAGAGAATCATGCATCATAGAGAAAATCGATTTGTTTAGAGAATAGAATCAAGAAACGTCTAGAACTTGAAAATACAAATTTAAATCCTCTCCACTTTTGAGATTCGGGATTATATACTAATTATCAAGGAACCTAGACTTTCTAATGGTATTAAATAATTAGCATGCATTAAATAGGCACAGGTTTCGATAAGTTCACTGAGCCAAGACGGTCTACTTTCAAAGCCTCCTGAACTCAGCTTGTCAAAGATTTGGTTTAGGTAATTTAAAAAGCTTTTGAATGAAAATCTTCCTATGGACAGACTGCTAGATGTGCAAGTAAAGCAATCATGCATAAAGATCAACCGAGACAAAGACTAAACGAATCCCTAAACAAATACTAACATCTCATGAATACATTACCTCCTTGAGAAGCCTACAAACCTAACTAATGAACTACTCAGACATGAAGTACGAAAAATAGCAAATAATCAATGAGAAAAACATTATAAAGAGATCAAGAGTAAAGAAATATTTTCTAAGACAAAGTACGAAATGGATCTCTCTCAAAAACACTTCGAAACTTCAAGAACAAATAAAAGAACTCTCAAAGCTATTGACGGCTTGAAACTCTCTGTAAATTCGTGTCCCTCTCTTTCTAAAGGCTAAAAACGACTTATTTGTAATAATAGGATTTCCTAGGGCATCCTCGGTTATGTCGGTTATTGCGGAATCAAATTCAGTTAAGCAAACCGAAAGTTCTGACTTGAAATATGTCTTTGACCATGAAATTTCTCTGTGGCCGAAGTGTGCTAAAAATGAGCACTCGGCCGGTGGTGGCAGCTCCATCACCCGGTCACAGCTTCAAATGTTGCTTCACTTGCTTCCTTTTCGAGACAGTTTGATGTATCTTTGCTTAAACGGATATAACTCTTCGGTCACAACTACAAATGACTTCAAACCACTTTCATATGAAATCTCACTCAAGATTTCAACTTCCGACCAAATTAAAGCTTGATCCAATGAAGGGAAGATCTTTGTTCATGACAATCTTTCTGATGTTGAGAATCTGTCCAGATTGGTAAAATGCAAAATTCAAGAGTTTGAGCCTTTGTCTTCATGATCCGTCAATGAAACTTGCTTGGTAATATGGATGAGGTCCAATAAGCACATTTCTCCATCCTTCTTGATTATTTAATATGATTAGTCCCTAAAATTTCAAATAAGAGAAAAATACCTCTAGAGGTCGAAAAAGCATTAAAAACCTAGAAATAAATACGTAAAAATCCAACTAAGAAGTAAAATAATTGTGTTATCAAACTTTCAGAAGATCACAATAGTGTCCCAATCTTGGTTTGAGGGACTATCATAGAGCCACAGCCTTTGCTGCCAAGGCTGGTGCACGAGTAGGAGGATTACTTCCTCGAAGCATGACCTCTGCTGCTTCAGATTATGTCCCACATACATTTTCTTTGTAGGATCTTTGGATTTCTTTAGCTATAGAGAGAGTGAGGAGAGTTCGTTTGGAGAGGATGACGACCAGAGTTGTTCGTGTTTTGAGACACGTTGTGCCAAGTGTTTTTCAGGAGGACTCGCAGAGAGAGAGCCATGAAATTTTATAGAGTTGTATAGAGTCGTCAAAATATTTTTGAGATCTTTTCATTGTTCTTCAAGTTTCTAAGTGTTCTTTGGAGAGATTCATTTCATGCTTCGTTATAGAGAAGATTTATAAACTCATAATTTTATTTATGATGATTTCTTCTATGATTACTGATGTGTCAGTATTTTAGTGGGTTTTTGATGTACATACAATTTTATGCATATTTAGGAGTGTTTTAGCTTAGTTTTCATTCATATTTAGGTTGTAAATAAGCATATTAGCCTTAGAATGCATGATTTAGAGTCTTGAGTGTAGTTTAGGTTCATATTGCATTTTGCATCCATCTTTCTTGCATTTGTAGGTGCTCTTTTGGGATGGACCTTTGGCGGCTCTAATGGTGGATTCAAGGTGGTTTCAACGCTCAAGAATTAAGGTTTCGGATGGCTAAAGACATTGGAGAAACATGGGAGCAAGTTGGAGCATCAAACGGGCAAAGAAGGAGCAAGGAAGCTGTCAAGGTCACCTGCTATCAACCCCTAGGTCGATAGTAGGCTACCTTGGGCCGATAGCAGCCTACCTTGACCAGCCTGCTGCCCAACCTTTGCTGCTATCGACCCAAGGTGTGCTGCTATCGACCTGGGGGTCGATAGTAGCCTACCTTGACGGGATTTTCACACTTTTTCACCTATAAATACCCCTAAACCTAATTTCTTCAAGACAACTCTTTTCCTACTTGTTTCTAAGATAAACATTAGATCTTTTGGCTATTTTCACTTGATCTTCAAGATCAAGAGTCTCTCTTTATCATTTTGTATCTTGGATCT
>OVAN01012897.1:0-13122 GCA_900406275.1 Anastatica hierochuntica | reverse complement strand
TAAAATTGACCAAGGAACCTCCTTTTGCATTGTTCCCACATGGTTATAGAAGAGCTAACCACGGTTTTCTCCCATTGTGAAGCCTTAACCCCTAGTGAGAAAGAGAATAGGGATAGCTTCACATAATCTCCGGGTATTCCTTGAATCTTGGTTGTGTCAATTGTCTCTCAAAATTGTCAAGGTGTTCGATGGGGTTCTCCACATCCAAACCAAAATATCTTGCATTGTGGATCATGTTGATGAGGCTAGAGTTGATTTCGTGATGGGGCATATCTCCGGGTGGGGATCTTATTCCCATCATTGTGTTGCTCATGATTGGCGTATCAAAGTCACCAATGGTCTCCTCATATGCTCCCATTCCTCAAACTTCTTCTTGAAGTTGGTAATTCATCATCCTTGTAACAAAGCACAAACAAAAAGAAAAAGAAAATAGTTAAATAACTTGAAAAATAAAGTTTAGTCTCAAACTCAAATGAAATCCCAAAGAAAATATTAATCTAGCAATCGTGCTCCCCGACAACGGCGCCAAAAACTTTTGATGCCTATTGTTCATGCAAACAAAAAGCACTACAAAACTTTAAATTTATAAAAGTCCGGTTCCTATCAATCACACAATTCGCATGTGCACGAATATATCATTGTCGTACTTTGGGGTCAAACCACAAGGAGCAAAACTTGGCTAGATGGATCTAAGCTTTGGGAATACACACTCAAGCCTAATCTAAGCAAATAAGAAATGTTGGGTTTTGTTTTGGTTTTCTTAGTAATTTAGAAATGAAAGCAAGACAAGAAACTAAACAACTTAAATAAGACAATAAACTTAAATAAAGAAAGCAAACATAAACATAAAGATGCAAACTTGAAATATAAACTATAAACTAAGATGATGGATCCATGAATGTTGTAATGGATCTACTTAGAAAGATGGTAATGATGGTGTTAGATCAAGCTATTGAGCACAAATCCATTACCAAAGGCAATACTAGCCTAATCCACTCTCGTGGCAAGAGGCCATTTCCTTATCGATCGCATTCACTCACGCTCTCGCTTTATTGCAAATGATAGATCGATTGGGAATCATTAAGAGCAAGACCATATAGTCACTAATCAATATAGCAAACAAGTCTCATTGGCTAGATTGAAATAGAAAGTATTTGGTTCTCTTAGACATTTCATCGAACACCTCTCGGGTGATAAAATGCATACAAGTCTAGATCTTAGTTAGCTACTCTGGAACCTAGCATTAAGCACACCAAATCCTTTGGAAACCTAAGATTAGATATCCCTAACACCATATCACAATCTAATCTAAGTATATCTAAACATCCATGGCTTCATCAAAAGAGACTACTCACACAACATAGAGAAAAGAGAAAGAGATGAAGAATATAAGCATGATTTAATAGATATAAGATTTGAGATACAAGAGAGACTCTTAATATAAAAGATCATGAGAATCAACTTAGAGCATCAATAAAAGTGTTAAGAAGTAGATAAAAGAGTTGTAAAAAAGATGTCTTTGTTCTTTGAGGCTAAGGGGGTATTTATACTAAAGAGAGAGTGGAAGAAGCCCTAAAAAAGGGTATTTTCGGGCAATTTTGTCAGCCGTCGACCTCCAGGTCGATGGGAGCCAACCTGGGGTCAATGGCTGGCAACCTCCAGAGGAAAAGAGGTTGGTTTCTGCCCATGTTGCTGGCCATCGACCCTGGGTAGCTGGCCATCGACCAGCAGGTCGATGGGAACCAACCTTGAGCATTTTTTTATGCTTTTTGCTTCTCTTTGATGCCTAGTTGATCTCCAACTCTTCTATAGCCTTTTGCTCCTTTTCTCCATGATTTCTTAGCTTCAAATCCACCTTGAATCCATGCCTAGAGCCTCCATAGATCCAACCCAAGTTTCACCTACAAAATGCAAAGAAAATGCATGCAAATGCAAGATGTTCCTAAACTAGACTCTAGACTCAAATTAATGCATTCTAAGACTTAAATGGCATATATACAACCTTAAAGTGGATGAAACTAAGTTAAAATGAATCAAATTATGCATGAAAATATGTACACATCAGTTAGCTAGCCGGGTAGGAAGAAGTTGGGATTAGTGCTAATTCTGATTATTGATGGGGTGTTAATAGCTAAACACCAAATTGGCAGGCCAACCGCTAAGTACGTGGAGATGTTGGCTTATGTGAAAGCCTTCCTGGAATTTCCTTGGGGGCGTGAATCATCCTTACAGACGATTAACTGCTTACTTCTAATGAAGAGATCGAGAAGAGCAGGTAAAGATCCAATTGACATGTTACGTACAACTTTACAACAACACAAATTTCGGGTTATTGGTTTCCCATTGGTTCTACAACAATGGGCGTTCCAGGCAGTACCTCTATTGCTTGCAAGGGTGCCTGATGTAGTAGACACTCACACATTTATGGATTGTGAATACAAGACATGTGAAAAATTCACCATGTTAACAATGAAAGAAGTTTTGGAAGCTGAGAATGATAGACATGTAAGTGGTTTGTGCATTGGACTTGTTCTTTTGGACTGTGTTATTATCATAAGAATATGTAAATTGATTGAGACTGCTTTCTTTACGTGCAGCTAAAAGTACAACCAATTATTGATATTGAATACATGGACCAGGATGAGTGGACTGAGTGGGAGGAAGAGGTGAATGACAATAAAGCGAAATATCTGATAGGTCTCATAAAAAGAGGGCATGTGTTTAGGAAAGTTGTTTGTCCAGAAGGCGATGATAATCTACCACTATATGTTCACGGGAAGAAGAAGCGGAAAGGCCAAGGATGTAGTAAGGTCGTCATAGCAACTGCAAAAAGTAAGATGATTGAAAAGGTTGTGGTAATTGAAGGGGGAGTGGTTAAAGGTCGAAATTCTTCTGGCCGAAAGCAAGGTAGGGTTGATCAATATTTCATGCTCGGTCCACCATTCTCTGATCAACATGTGGCATGGATTGAAGGAAAGGTCGAAGAGGTTATAGGTGGTTTTCGAGATGAAATCAGAAAGTTGAAGGAGAAAATTTGTAGGTTGTCAAAAGGAGGAAAGAGTTCAAGCTTTGTAAGTGGTGGGAAGTTTTCTTCACGCAGAATATGTAGGAGAAAAAGCCGAGTTTGTACTAGAATCAGAGAGGAAAACATATTCAGACTTGAAGGTAGCCCTGGTAACGTAGCTATGGATGTAGACAGTGCGGGTGAAGTAACACCACTAAATCTTGAGCAGACTTTGGCTGAGGGGATCGATCATCTAATGGTAAGTTTCAAATAGTTATTGACAAGTACATTATCAAATAGTCTGCATTTAAAGCCGAGTTAACTTGTTTTTCTTTAAAATGCAGGGGTGTAATAGAGATGTAGAGGTATTGGGAGAGGACCTAGAGATACAGGATGAGGTAATACGGAAGTCATAGCTAAGTAAATTGGCAGGACTTAAATTTTAAAATGAAATGAAAATTAACTACTATGGATCTTAATTATAGGAGAATATCTCAGATGGAGGTGCAGTAGTTGGTGGATTAACAAAGCTGGATGAGCCGACAAGACGTCAACTAATTATGTAGTAGACATTAATCGTATGGTGAACTATTGCAGGCAATTTTTTTTGGCGAGACGACTTGTTGCATGATGCTTTGCTGGTGTGTAGAATTTAATAGATGTTATCTCGAGAATTGGAGCCGTCAAATTAGAAGAGTGGCAATTAGACTGTAAGGAAAATTAGGAAGAAAATTGTATCTGTGTTTATAGTAGTCAAAATCTAAAAGCGTGAAAGGTTTTTTTGTGAAGGATGGAGTTTGCAATTAAATGGAGTTTGTAATTATGTAGTTGAGGAAATAGCCAATGATGCAGAACAAATATCAGTTGACCATAACAAGGAACAACCGATGAAGGTATGATGGGAGTGGGCATACAATGGCTTTGTGTGTGATATGGTCTAGTTTTTTATAAAAAAATGAGTTTCTCGTGCTTTATATTAGGATGGAATAGCAGAGAAGGAAGCTGCAGGATCAGGGTAGGCGTCGATAAGGGAGAAGGCAATGGAGAACACTTCAACTCTTAAAGTCCAAATGCAAGTAGTATCGTGGCTGCAGTACTTGAAAACCTGGGCCATGTAAGATAGTAGAGTTAGGCATATACATGTTAAATAGCAATATGTAAAGTTGAAATTCAGTTATATAACGTGTATGCAAATAGGAAATAACATCCAGTGGCCGAGGTAATGTTTTAAATTTTGGACTTGTCTAGGTGGACTTGTACTGAAAATTAGGTGGTTTATGCGTAATTGTATATGCAGGCAATAGAGGATGGACAGGATGGTGGGGGCATTTTAGCACGAGGAACGGATGTGATGGTAGGATGTCATAACAAAAGTTGAAATTAGTTTGACTCTTTTTTGTATTATGCTATTGTTTAAAGTTAAATACATGGCGAAACAATCTCTAATGTGTTGAACCATGTTTGTAGGCTGCAGATGATGGACATGTTGGTGGGAGTGTGGAAGCACCCAATACTGAGGTTAGGGTTCAATAGAGTTAGTGGAAAAAATGGTTTAGTCCATGTGGACAAGGCTATCTATATCCATGCTTATGATGTAATCTGCTGTTTGTGGACTGGTCCACATGTCCAGGTCCATCAAGTACTTGAAGAAACAAAAGAACCTAAGGATAATGTCCAACAGAACGAGAAACAAGAGACAAATGTTGTTTGTGTTTTGATTTTGGATAAGATATAAATAACTTTCTAGTTCCGATGTAAATTGATAGTGTACATGTTATCTGAGTTATGTCATTTTCCGCTTGAATTATTACAGAGAGTCAGTGTGGGCATTGGAGAAGAAGCTGATGTAAACATCAAACAAAAAGAAGCAGAGGTAAAAGTAATTGTGCATAAGAAGCGAGTATAGTAGAAGATGCATCGTAAACAAAGCCATTTCTCCTGACACCCTAAATTTTTGCATTCATCTTTGCAGTTAAGTAAGGGTANAAAACCCCCCCCCCCCCCCCCCCGAGCCAGTTGCATGTTTTAAAATTCAAGGAAGCAGAAGGGTTTAAAAAGGTCAGTAAAAACAGCAACAAAGAGACCACAACTTCTGAGAAGCAGGATGAGTTGCAAAAAGCAGAATCACATGGTGTAGGGGAAGGTTCCCATTCTAAGGGAACCATGAAACGCAAGACATCCGATTTGGAGGTCAAACTAGAAGCTATGTTCCGAAAAGAGAAGCTAGAAAATAAGCAGGAGAGGGACTCTAGCATCTTTGAATTGTTAAACAAGACTCTGTCCAAAAACCCAAACATGTAAGTAATTGTATCTCTAGGAGATATTATCTCTTCATGCTTGTTTTTTCTCATATTTTTGGTTTTGAGGGATCACATAACCCATAGAAATTTTGTTTTGAAGAACAAATTTCTTCTTGATTTGGCTAAGCAACGAAAGGATGTCTCTGTGGAGGTAAGCAAAGCTACTCCATTTATACTAATTATTTGGCAATGTTATTTGATTAATGAGATATTACTTTAAAAAAATTTTACACAACATATGGTGGTTATGATGGCCTACCTTGAAGGCTTCCATTCAAATACACTAAGCATGGAGAGATCCACATTTATAGGACCATGGTTAACGAGCACCTATATAATATGTATCGTAAATTCTCAGTTGCCTATGACAAGACGAAAATAGTTTACGGAGATAAAGTGAAGCGTTTGGTATGTGTTGATTAAAAGGCATGGCTACAAGAAATTTACACCCCTACGTGCCTATGCTTTGGCATAACAAACACTGGGTTAGATTAGCAATAAACTTGAGATGTGCTTTGTTGAAATTCTTGACCCGATGCTCTCAGTGTGCAGTGATAGACAGGTTAGGGAACTAATTTCACCTACTTTGGAGATGTTGCCGCACAACATCAAAAAGTTTTGTGAGGCTCCACTATCACAATTACATGGATTGGTGCCTTTCCACGTTATGCGCGTCCCAGACGTGTTTGACATTAAACGTTTGGGAGATTCAGGATCGGTCACGGTTATGTACATGGAGATACATGCGTTAGGGGGGGGGAGTAATTTCACGGTTTTATCTAAAGAGGGGGTGGACCAGCTGAGGAGGGAATATGCAATGGATATCTACTCTCGCTTTGTGTTCTGCATCTAATTTCACCTTTTGTAGTTTGTAATGTGTTTTGTAGAAGAACTAACTGTGGGATTATGTGTTAGCAGACGAAAAAGTAGTAGACGATGTTAGGTTGGTTTTTTCTTGTAGCTGAGAGTCCACATGGCGTAGTTCAAAACATGTGGTAACTATTTCGTTATGAATGGATTGAAATGTTTGGTAAAATATAGGGAGTAGTCCACCAAAGTTTATGTATGACCGTGTATATTTAGTTTCTAACAATAACTACGTAAATTTTACATGGATTAGTCCAGTAGTTCCTTATATATAGGAAGGTACTTATCTAGTTCAAACTTTCAAACGATATGGTCCGATAGCTTTGACGAAGATGCAGGTGGATTAGTCCAAAAAACATAAAACATTACATGGACTAGTCAAAATATGTAGGAGATATTGGGTGATAAATTTAGTGAATAAATTGGTGTGGAGTAGTCACCTGGACAAGAAATTTTGTAAATTGTGGACTAGTCCAAATAGGTGAAAAATATTTGAAAAGCAATTGATGCAAGTTGTTTAATTAAATTCAGACCACATGGATTAGTCTAGTTGTCTATATAAAGTCAATCCACATGGATTGGACCCCAATTACTAAAGTATATAGTAGTTTTGGAACAAAATTTAGATGGTACATCTTGCTAAAAAAGGGGAAAACAGTTATTTAAAATTTCAGTCCATATGACCATATAGCGTTAACAAATATGGATCTTGAAAAATTTGATTAATCCAAATACACAAATATGGGTGGTTTTCAATCGTGGAGACTTTTGTAAACACATGGAGATCTGTCGACATGAGATTTTAGTCACGTGGGGCAGTCCAAATATGTGTCATATATTTGCTAAGGAATGTAGTGAATTATTTGGCGTGGATAACTTGCATGGAGAAGACCGAATTAATTGATGTGGATTAGTCCACCAGTTTGAAAGTCCAACTGGCATAGTTCAAAACATGTGACAACTATTTGGTTAGGAATGGATTGAAATATTTGGTAAACGACATGTAATAGTCCACCAATGTTTATGTATGACTTTGTATATTTAATTTCAAACAATAAATAGGTAAAATTTACATGGAATAGACCAATAGTCTATGTGTAGTCCATATGGTCAGATGGTTTTGACGAAGATGCATGTGGATTAGTCCTTGAAACACAAAAGTGACGTGGACTAGTCCAAAAATTTTGCATATATTTGGTAATAAATTTAGTGAATTAATTGGCGTGGAGTAGTTACATGGACTAGAACTTTTGTTAATTGTGAAAACATGAGATTTTACCCACATGGACTGTTGACTAATAGAGTCTTCAAAGAAAACAAAAGTTGTGAAGATTTGTGACAAAGGTAGACTAGTCCACGAGAGCTGTAAGACCAAATGAACAAGTCCAAAGACGTGACAAATATTTGATAAGGAATTGATGCAGTTTGTTTGAGTAAATTCAGACCACATAGATTAGTCCAGTTGTTTATATAAAGTCAGAAAACATGTATTAGACCACAATTTAAAAAAATATATAGTAAGTTTGAAACATAATTTAGTCGGTACATCTTGCTAAAAAAGGAGGAAAACGGTTAGTTCATAATTTCAGTCCATATGGTTATGTGGCAGGTAGTTCCTAAGGAATGTAGTGAATTATTTTGCATGGATTACCTGCATGGAAAAGACTAAATTAATTGTTGTGGATTTGTCCACAAGTTTTGAATTTTGGACAGTATATATGAAATATTAAACCGTATATGTAAATTTGTATATTAAGTTACGTGGTCCACATAAAGTAGTCTAAATATGATTCACTCGTGATGTTATCCATTTAGGAGGGTCAATAAATGTGATTCCCTCAACCGCCAACTAACAAATTATATTAAATACCACCCACTAACATTTGGGTATATATAGCAGAAGCATAAATTACATACGCAAGTAAAAAAAAACGATGTAAATGGAGTTTGGCATCCGATCATAAGCATTTACCCTAGGTGTTGTCCAATGTGGGATATTGCTTATGAGGATAATGTTTATGAGCACTATCTTGCATGGGGGAACACGTAGGGTAGTTTGGCATATGATCACTTAAGGGTTTTATTTGCGTGGTACGAGACGGAGAGATGCAGTTCTCTGAAACTAAACCGTTTGAATAGATTTGCACCATGATTGGCCATGGTACACTAACCATCATTCCAGGTACTTCTACTTCTTTCGAAAGTGTATGCACGCTCCAAAATTCTTAAGTTATTTAGTGTAACTTGTCGTGTTTCCTGATCTATAAACAACTTTCACTAACTATATCGTTAAGCATGTTACCTTTGTTAGTGTTTAAAGCATTGATATTAAGCTAATCAAACAATAATGGACTGAGACATGTGTACTATTACCTGATGGGTTGTAATCTATGGAGTCGTCCAGTTATGCTTAGAAAAAAATAACGAGATTTTGAAATTAGTTCGTATAAAAGGAATTATATAAATAAATCTTGAAGTGGAATAGGTTTGATATTGTACTCTTGTTTTATACTCCCTCTGTTTCCACTTAAATTGATGTTTTGGGGGTATTTTTTGTTTCATTTTAGTTGATGTTTTCAATTTTCTATGCAAAAAGTTAATGTTATTTGATGTTCTTGACCATTTGTATTCTGCTAAGTGATTTTTATTGGTTGATTTAGTTTTAGTTAATGACGTTTTTATTGAAAAAGAGGTAAATTGAATAAATTTTAGTGATTTCTTAAACGGTGTGTAAAAACTTTAAACATTAAATATTATGAAACTGAAGGAGTATAATTTAGGGGAAAATGCTTAATTGGAGTCAATTTCTCTCTCCAACATGTCCACAATGTAATTAATGCTTGCTTCAGGCATGGATCTTTCCACCCAGCATGTACGCATGCGTCATTAATGCTTACTTCTCATTAAATGTGAAATGTTGCAGGTCTAAGGTGCTATAACGAATTTCACGTCTCGTCAATGCAGAACATGTCAGCAGCAATGACGACGCAACCACGAAGCGCGGAAAAATGAAATTTGAATTCCCTCCGATGTGTAGTGGGTAACATTTGATGACAATAAATCATTGCGAAGATGGCCAGGGGGACTTCTCCATAATTTTAAATCCTAAACTAACTATGTTTGGAGTCGACCAGACAAGTCTACGTGGATTAGTCCCATCTAACAGTCTATAGTCAGCCCATCATCCCATGTGACACAATGAGTTTAAAATGGTGCAGTAAGTAATAGAAAGACAATCGTTTAAAATTTAGCAATAACAACAACATGTTTAGCAATTCAGTAATGAAGGTCAAGTTTAATGAAGAATGTTTGCCACAAGCTTACAGTTGGAATTAGTATCAACCCCAAAATGTAAGCAAAACCAAGAAGGACAAACACACGTAATATGCAAAGGGTAGGTTGTTTTTGTCCAAAACCATAACTTATTATGTCTCTAGTCCATACAACCCTATCCACATGGATTGGTACAAACATAACAGTTTAAAAATTTAAAGACATGCTATGATTAAATTAATCACCAGTTCATATAATTGGGATTAAGTTAATCGAAATAGTTTTACAAAAAGTATAAAATTGAAACACATTGATCATCCAAAATTAAAGTAGAGCCTGAAGCAGAACCGACTACAAAAAACATCATATTAGCTGCTGCAACACTAAAAAACAATCCTTCCTCTGCAATGCACGTACTTGAAAATGGTCCTTCTACGACTATCATATCGGGTTTTTGCAACTAACCTGGTTATGACCTACACCACGACACCGACCACACCTGTTAGGTCCGGTTCTTGCAACAATACTATTAACTTGAGAAAACAGGGGACTACTACAAAAGGCATGAATTGGATGATAAATGTTGTTACCATTTGCAAATGTTATTACCTTGATTTCTCCCTATGAAGGGATTCTTCATTCTTNGGGGGGGGGGGGTTGATGTCTTTCTTAGCTAAGACATCTGGGACTAAAACATTTAAAGAGTCAACTGCAGGGTCAAGTACACTGCCGTAAGTGGTCACCCATGATGATGTCTTGAAAACAGTCAGAACCAGCAATGGATAACTTATTCCAACACTATCAGCAACAATTAAAGCATACCCACATGGGATTTGTAACAAATCATATCCCTTGCAACTACACTTCTTTGAATCAAGGTGCACTTGAGTTCGGCTCCTAAACAGTCCTATCACTTCGAAACTCCAAGCAGAGACTCTGTTAACTTTGCTTCCAACAAAATGACATTTTTTTTCATCATCACTTTCTCGACTTCAATTGGGACACCTCCTTTGTGATTTAAAGCTTTCTTTCTTCTTGCTACAAACCACCTAGTCATCATTGCTTGCATAAATCTCAGCAACTCAACTATTGGAGATGACCTCCCTTTCCTCAAAGCATTGTTCAAACTCTCAGCAATGTTACTGGTCACCAAATTGTAGTGATTTCCCTTTAAGCAAGTCCTAGACCAATGTCGTATCCCAATATTCTCTAAATTCTTGGCGCATTTACTTTTTTCTTGCCTAACTTTGTTAAAAAGTCGATTGAACTCCCCAATCTTGTAAGCAAAGGCTGCTTCGCCCACAAGCTTGGCTAAACCCTTACTCTTAAACCTTGATATTATGTTCCTCTCTAAGTAGACTATGCAAGAAGTATGGTTTGATCTTGGGAAAGCCTTTGCCTTTGCCTTATAGATTGATTGGAACCTGTGAGATATAATTGTCAAGTCCTCACCATCTCCAATAATCTTTTTCAAGCTGTTCATGAACCAAATCTAAGAATCATCATTCTCACTATCGACAACCGCAAATGCTAGCGGGAATACTTGGAAATTACCATCCTGACCACTTGCTATCAATAACACACCCTTCTATTTGCCGGACAAGTGTGTCCCATCCACAACCAACACATGGTGTAACATCTTGAATCCACTTATCGAAGCTCTGAACACCAAAAACACATACTTAAACCTCTCAGCGTCGCCTTCCTCCACAACTGTTTTAATTTGAGTAACTGACCCGAGATTTGTTTCTTTCATTATATGCAAATAAGTTTGAAGTTTCTCATAGGAATCCTCCTTTGTCCCCCAAATATGTGATTTCGCTTTATCTTTGGCCCTCCAATCTTTCATATAAGATATGTCAACGCGTAAGTCTTCAAGCACCATCTGCTCGAGGATCTCTAAACTTAGACTTGCATACAACAGCAATGACCTTAGAAGTTGCCTTCTCCCTATACCTGTTTCGGGTCTCGATGCTACATGTATGAACGAGAGAAGCCTTCTTAATCTTGTAGTACCTATAGTCTTTCAACTCCCTAGCTATGACACGCCAATCACACCTTGTATTCGAGCAATTAAACAACACATAATCAACTTTTGTTCGACTCTGAACATAATGAAACATGTTCTTAATTGCGTACAACGCAAGAGATATCTGGAGGTCTTCTCTGCACCGATAAATTTTATCAACAGCGACAACTTGATCGTCATCAAATTTATCAAGATCAGGGATAGCGACAACCTCAAACTCGATATCATCAAAAAATGGTGGGATATCAAACTCTTCTTCGTCGACATCAACCAAATTCCGTTTCTCAGGTGTAACTTTTTTATGTGCACCATTGTTAGAACTAATGTTAGATGGATTGGCTGCTCTACCTCCGTCCACATGGACTTGTCCCCTAGTCTCACTTCCTGAAGCAGAGTTCTGGCTTGCATATGTTAAACCAGGACCAGTGCCACTACTTGGGAAATAATCCACACTGCCAAACATTATATCAACAACTTTTGAACCGCCATGGTCTTCATCCAGAAAGGGTGCCCAAAACTCTTTGTCAAATCCAAGCGTTGGTATAACGTCTTCCATATCTTCATCATCTTTCGAAGCTTCCGGTTCAATCCCCAAATCCCAAGTACTCTTAGAATTATCTCCACTCTTCCGACTACTTAGCTCCTTGCTTCTTCTTCCTCCAAGAAAGACATTAACTTCTCGTCCTCCAACATTTCTTGTCTGCTTTTCGATCCAACAGTAGGAATGTCTACAGTGTGGCCTTTAGACGGGCTTGCTTCGTTATTCAAGTCAAAATCCACTACTTTTGCTTTTCTCCCTTGAGGGGTTTTGTACCCATGGTTCTCTGCATCCTCCACCACTTGGCTTTTCCCTCTTGTGTCACATGTAAACCTCACAAACAATTTTTTAGCATTTTTGGCCTCAAGTTCTCTGATTAAGTATGAAGCTGCAGCGTCGTTGGTTATCATTACAGGAGGCGTCTTTGTGTTGGTCGCAAATCCATCGACATCTATGACTCTCGAAAGGCGCTCTGTGTCTATAAAAAACTCCCAAATTGATTTTTTGGAACACCTCCATTCCCTTGATAAAACCATACAAGCGTGTCCCATCTCTTCTATGCAAAAATCAAAAAGGAAAACAAAAAAGAGATGAATGTCAACGCTCAGTTCACATTCGCACATACATATATGTTTTCTCCTTAAAATCTTCCTCTTTACCACACAGTCCACACCAAAAGAACAGAGAAACACAATCCACACAAAAAAGCAAGAAAGATGCGTTATACTTTGAGAATTATCACTTATACTCTACATCACGTCTCTTTTATTCCTTGGACATTTGGATTACTCAATGGTATTAAAAGTCAGCCCTTGAACCATTCCACACGTATTCTGTTAATGAAGTTTGATGTTTTAATCCCAACCATTTGATTGTAACTTATTCATTAGAAACGGACGACTGAGATGTTTGTCACCAAACCATAAGCAAGTTTGGCGCAAGTTTTCTACAGGGACATTATCGTCAACATTTCTCTCGAGAAAAGCAAAATTTACCCTCTAACTCAAATCTCACCAAAATATTCACATAACTTGAAAAAGTACCCTTTGTTATGAACCACTTAGTGGCTGCCATAACCAATAGCCCATTGGGCTTGGCGCAAGCCCATATT
>OVAN01012896.1:0-13313 GCA_900406275.1 Anastatica hierochuntica | reverse complement strand
AAGAACCTAAATTTTCTTTGCCTTGATATAAAAGTATTATGTTGTTGGTTCGGGTTATCCAAACAGGAGAGAAATTTAACTCCCTATTGATAACATCATTATTTTACCACTTTTCCTTTAGATTTTAGTACGTTTTCGTGGTGTTTTTATGCTTTTCTTGATCAAAAATAGTATTTTTCTTGTATTTATAGTGTTGAAATTAATTTCAGGTCGAATAATTCATTCAAGAGCAATTTGGACTCATTTGGAACAAAAGTCAGTTTCTGGGCAGTTTTGATGCATCACAAAGATCATCGTAGATGGAGGCCTTAGCCTCAATGGATTGTGATGAAATATGTAAAGTAACTAGAATTTTGAGTTAGCTTTCAAATTAACTTGGTTTCAAAGCAATTAGATCTCTGGATCAAAAGTTATAAGTGCTTTAGTGAAGTATGCTTCGTCTGCCCTGAAGCTGGAATGTGCACAGAAGTGAGCTGTGACCGGGTTTTGACAAGAATGAAGCAGAAACCAGTGCCACAACTCTCCCTGACCGTTTGAAGAATATTTTAGCACCGGTCAGGGCTAAAAGTCACCCGTAAACCAGTCACAACCCTTTCTCGACCTCAACTTAACCTAAACTAACTTTTCCTAATCTAATACTATAAATACCTTTTTTTAGCCTTTTGTGAAAGGAGAGCCACAAATTTAAGAGATAAAATAGACTTTAGGAGGCAAATAACTCGTGCCATACATTCCCCTTCAAGAGATTTGATTTCAAGAGCTTCGATTTCAAGAGCTTCCAAGGAGAAGATCTCTCTTTGTAATCGATATTGCTAAGTTTCTCAACCTTTTTTCTCTTAATCAATTGATGTTTTCTACTTATATCTCGTGCACACCTAATATTATATGAGTTTTGAGTAGTTTAATTGTGGGGTTTAGGGGTTTTCAAAGGGGATTCATGGATTGATTGTTAGGTTGTTACATTTGGTGATTTCCGTAGGGTCCTTCTTCTATATTGTTATTTGATGATTGTTTCTTGATTGAACATTTAGATAATTTTATTTATGATTGATTTAATCACCGAAAGTGTTGCTGAATTACCTTGAAAATTCTGGATGAGCAAAAACGTTGGTCTTCACGGGAGTGATTTTATCGAGCTTTTGTGAACTATCGAATCTGAACTTTACGCTTGTTTATTCACTTTATTATCAATGAGAGTTGAATAATTTAGGTTGTTTAGACATCAATAATTGATACTTTGAGAGTATATTGATTATCCTTACATGATTCAAGTTCTAGGACAAACCTATTGAATTTATCGATCTATTTATCTGTTTTATTCGATCTATGATAACCTAAGATTTCCCCAATGCCCAATGCTTTCTATTATTGATAATTTGATATTTTTGTACTTCCTATTTTTATTTTATTTAGTTATAATTTCATGCCTCACAATCCCATAAAAAACCTCCATATTTTCGCTTTAGCTTAATTTGATTCTTACAAACTCATAGTGTGGTTCTTGGTCCTTGTGTGTTCGATCCCTAAGTACTGCCACAACCGTTATACATTTGCAGCATTGTGCTACTTCTCAGGGTAAAAGTTTGACCACATTAAGTTTTTGGCGCCGTTTCCGGGGACCAATTCAATTACTTACGAGTTTCAGAATATGATTTAGTTGAAGTCTTTTTCGTTTCCATTTTTTATTTTTATTTTTATTTTTGCTTACTCTTTGTTGGTATTATTAAATTCTTGTGAGAGATTAAGGAAAATAAGTACTACATAATTTCTTTTCTCTTGATTTTCCAGAAAGACCAAAATGGAGCTTCAACATCAAACACTCGAAAAATTTGATTCACATAGTGCTTCTTACATCAACCGGAATCCAATCTGCCTTGCACAACCCTTAGGAGTGTTTAATATCAACCATGAATTCATATCTTGAGCTGATAAACATAAGTTTCGTGGCTTAGCTGAAGAAATCCCCATGGATTATATCGAAAGAATCGAAGAAATCTGCAGCATAAGAAGATCCAATGGATTTTTGACAACTATTTGAAATGCAAGTTGTTCTCATTCGCTCTAGTTGAGAATACCAAGAAGTTGTAAAAATCTTTTGCTCCTGGATCAATCACTACATGTGATCAATGCAAGAGAGTTTTCTTGAAACACTTTTACCCGAAGAAGAGACTGGAGCTGATGAGCAAGATGATTTCGGATTTTCAACAAGGACTGAATGAATCATTCTTCAAGGCAGTAGAAAGATTCATGGAGTACCAAAGAGACTTGCCTCATCATGGTTTCGAGGAGCTGAATTTGTTGAACTTCTTCCATGAAGGAATTGTTGAAAAATTTAGGATGGCACTCACCATTGCAAGCCAAGGGAACTTCATGAATAACACTGCTGCTCAAGCTAAGATCCTTACTGAAAACCTAGCTGAGAGAAACAAAATTCATATCCAACTCAAGAGAGAACTGTGGAAGCATCAAACCGAACTCCGACTCTGCAGAGATTTCTGAGATGAAATCTATGGTCGCTCAACTTCTAAGGAGAAAACAAATTATTTTGAATCACCATGAGGACTTCAGACAGGCTGTTGGAAGTGTTATTCAAATGGAAGTTCACTACATCAGCAGTCTAGGGGATTCCCATCAAAACCGTAACCGAGAAAACTTCGGATATGAGGATCTTAAAATGCAGCAGCAGTTCAATGACTTTGAGATGAGATTAGAATCTATTTCTAATGCCAAAGATGTGGCCTTATTCTCCTTAGAGAACAAAATTGAGCTTTTGTTTCAACAAGTCCTAGAAGGTCTAAAGGAAAATGCCCGAAATATGGACAACATGTACAATCATCTCAATGGGAAGATCGACGGGCTATAAGCAAAGCTTATGAACGTGTCTAATCATGTCAAAATTCTAGATGCTCAAGTTACTTAAAGTGTAGAAAGTGTGAAGACACAAGGAGGCTTTCTTCCCGCGAAACTCGAGAGAAACCCGAAATCTTGCAAGACGATTGATATTCGGTAGAAGGTAGAAGACGCAGCTGAGAATATGCAAAAATCCATTGATGTTAATCCACTTATTGCTGCTAATCCATTACCAAGCTTGGAGAATGACGAGCCAACACACAAAACACCAAATCAAAGGAGACTTCATACGATAAAAGACCCGATGAAGTTTGTCTTCTCATGTGAAATCAATAGTGTGGATTTTCAAGAACCTCTTTGTGACTCCTTAGCTATTGTAAATGTCTGTCTAAATCCATTGAAAACCAATTGGGGATTAGGAACATCAAGCCTTCTCCCATGTCTCTCAATTTTGGAGTTGATGTGATATCCTCAAATGGATTCGCGAAGGATGTAACAATGCAAGTAGGAGGCTGCTTTGTTCCTGTTGATTTCCAAATTCTTGAGACAAGTAAAGACTCTATGATGCCATTGATTCTTGGGAGTCCTTTCCTTTCAACAGTGGGAGCAGTTATGGATTATCCTAATCGACGAGTCTCTTTCTCTAGAATCAAGAAGAGAGTGTCCAACCCTGCAATCTCCACAAAGGATTTGATCCTTACTCCTAAAGTGTGTGTCGACGATGTAAAAGATGTATTTCATTTTGATGGGCGTTCATAGGAGCTTCAAAATAAGTACCATCAACTCATCTATGGTACGTACACATTGCTAACTATCTAGCAACTGACATCGAACTTCCTCAATTCTTCGGTTACAAGAAAATAGAGTTCTTGAAGGATGTTAGATGTTACTTTTGGGATGAGCCATACCTAAACAAGAAGTGCTATGATGAAAATTTTAGAAGATCTATCTCGGAAGAAGATGTATCAGGCGATCTTTTCGCTTGTCATGGTTCGGATTATGGTGGACATTTTGCAACTTTCAAAAAACGTCTCCAAAGTATTACAAGCTGGTTTTTGGTGGCCTACCATGTTTAAGGACGCCCAAGACTTTATATCCAAGTGTGATTTGTGCCAAAGACAAGAGAACATTAGCAAATGAAATGAGATGCCACTAAACTTCATCCAAGAAATCAAAGTTTTCGATGTGTAGGGAATCGACTTTATGGGTCTGATTCCTTCTTCCTTTGGTAACAAATACACTCTTGTTTCTGTTAATTACGTTTCTAAAGTGGGTGGAAGCTATAGCTAGCCCTACAAACGATGCAAAAGTGGTGATGAAGATGTTCAAATCGATCATTTTCCCAATATTCGGTGTTTCGCGTGTTGTGATAAGCGATGGAGGATCTCACTTCATCAACAAAGTTTTTGAGAATCTCTTAAAGAAGAATGAAGTTAAACACAAGGTTGCTACACCTTATCACCCACAAACAAGTGGACAAGCTGAAGTCTCTAACCGAGAAATCAAAAGGATCCTAGAGAAGACTGTGGGGAAGACAAGGAAAGATTGGTCAACAAAGATTGATGACACTCTTTGGGATTATCGGACAGCATACAAGACACCTATTGGGACTACTCCTTTCATCTTTTCTACGGAAATTCATGTCATGTTCCAGTAGAGATCGAGTATAAAGGTGAATGGGTAGTAAAGATGCTGAACTACGACATCAAAGCTATTTCTGATAGAAGATTGATTCGGCTAAATTAGCTTCAGGAAATTCGCCACACTGCTTATGAGAATTCCTGGATTTACAAGGAAAAAGCTAAGGTGTATCATGATTAGAAGATTATTCCTCGAGTATTTTCACCAAATGACCAGGTTCTACTCTTCAATTCACATCTAAAACTCTTTCTAGGAAAGCTAAGATCAAGATGGTATGGACAATTCAAGATCAAAGAAGTGAAAATATACAGTGCCTTTGTATTATGGAATCGAGATGGAGGAGATTTCACGGTCAATGGACAACGCCTCAAGCCATATCTTGCAGACATTGACTACACTGAAAGGGAAACCATTCCCTTAAGCAATCTACCTCCCATTTAAATGTCGATGAGGTGAGATAACTTACTATAAACAAGCGCTTTATGGGAGACAACCCATATGTTTTATTTCTTTAGTTTCTTTTGATTTTGATTTGTAGACTTTGATCTTATGAATAAGTTTTTTAATTTGGTGTTATAAGTTTTAACAAATGTTTTTGAAGTTTAAATACTTTGATTTTCGCAGGAACTCGCTTTGGAAAGGAAAAAAACTGAAGAAAACTCAATTCGGATAGGTTTTGGACGTTTGGCCAAAATATTGGGTTTCGCCAAAACAAGGCCACCACCCAGTCATAGAGACTACACCGCCCGCTCCTAGGAGACACTCCAGCATCGGCCCATGGAGAACCCAAGACCGGAGTGCGCCACCAGGGAGCACGCGGCCGATCCTAGCCCTCACGTGCCTCAATCGTCTGTGGCCTTCCATCTCCACCACCGGCCGCGCGTCCTCACACGTCGAAATCCAGTCTCCACCAATCCACCAACCGGTCACAGCATTCCCCGAGCCTTAACCCACCCTGACCGCCCATTTCCATGTCCCGACCATCCGTTCCCCATCCGGACATGCTTTTGGCCGAGAAAAACATTGCCAAACGTCCAATTTTCACATTTTCTTGGCCGAATCATGCATAAACTCAAAACGTTCATGGTAACAAAGTAAACTTAACATTTATATACCATTTTATGGTGATTTTAAGGATTGGAACATCAAGAACACATGGATACACACTGGAAGCTACAAGGAGCCTAAACCGAGCAAATTTTTGCATCTTGGCCATTTTATTGCCGCCAAGCATGAAATCAACCAAGATTTTTTATAGCACGTCACAGAGAATCTAAGGGGCATTGTAAAGCTTTAAAACCCCCTCAAAGACCCTTAAACAAAAAGGCGAAGTTTGAGAATTCGGACTTCAAAGGAACTTTGAGAAAGAACATCAGTTTTAATTCAAGCCAAAGAGTATTTTGTTCAGAATAAATATTATTTTGAAGCTATGAGTGATCCAATTAAGTCAGAGTCATTTCTCATCAACATTCAAAGGGTAAAAATGTGATCAAAGGAACAAAGACCACAACCAGAGGATCTAAAGAGAAATCTAATCCAAACAAACTTCCACGTCAGCTGAACATCATGAAATACCTTCAGGAAAAATGTGTGAAAGAGGATGACAGAGATCTTCATCAACTTTTGGCTCAACGGGACACAAAATCGATGAATTTTGTTTCTTTGAAACTCTTATCACGGTGTTCAACCAAGTTCTAATGTTGAAAACACCTAGATAAAGTGGGAATTTTATGAAGAATAGCCCACGAAGATTTGGAAGCGCTCTTACTTCACTTTGGAGCGCCGGATTGGCTAGAAACCGAAAAAAACTCGGCCAAGACCAAACCAATCTCCACAAAAGGGAAAAATATATCAAATTGGCAATTTACTACTTAGTAGCATATGAATAAGGTTTTTCTCAAGAAAAACTAGCCTTAGAATGGTCAGAATCGCACCAGCCCAGTTTCTCATCAAGATGAGCCAAACCAAACATTCCAAAGAGACCAAACTCGGCCACAACAATATAGGTATGAGCTTCAGCCTTTATAATTCATTTTTACTAACTAAGTTTGCTATTTTGTAGTAAGTTTTCAGTTCAAAATCACGAAAAAGAATCAAAAACAAAGAGAAAGAAGCATTAATGTCAGTAGTGTCAGTGCTTGGCTACAATTTGACTTTGAACTTTGAACTAACTAAGTGATTAAGGACTAGTGTTCGTAGTGTCAATGCTTGACTACAGTTTTTCCATTCGGGAAAGCTCAAGTCGATCAGCTAACCAAGGTACCATATCACTTGATATCCGGGTAATCCTAAGCCACTCAACACATAATGAACTTAATTTTCTTTTCTTGGGGTTTGGTATGCATTGAATCAGACTTCTCTTCAGATTCAAAAATATTAGTCTATGTTTCCCCTCTTTCCTTTTAATAAAAATCCTCAAAAAGATGCTTATATTTGATGGATATTGGATGTAAGGCATTGAATGAGCCAATAAGTCCAAACGTGCTTAAAAAGAAAAAATTAATAAATAAAGAGATCAATAGAAAAAATAAAATGATATCCTAGAAAAGTAGGGAGAAATCAATTCTTAGAGGCTGATAGAAAAAAAAATGATACCCTAGAAAAGTAGAGAAAAAATCAGCCTTTAAAAACATTTAAATAGTGAATAAGGAAGAAGAAAAGAACCGATTGTGGGCTGTAAAATGTTAGGATCTTGATTGAGTTAAGTCTATGTATTCTTTGATCGATACTCCCTCGAAAAGACCGCACTGTAGATTTTAGTGGTGAAGGAGATCCTGGGTCACTCATGTTGATTGTGGCTGAATTGGGTACGTTGCTAGACTTGTAGTTATTACCGAGGGTTTTATTTAATGTTGACTCTGGTGTTATTGGATTTTGATAGTTAAAGTCACTAATAAATTCAGAAAGTCCATGTAAGTTTTCAAACTTCTTCTATGTCCTTCATTTACTTTGCTTGAGGATAAGCAAGAGACTAAGTCTAGGGGAGTTGATAACATCATCATTTTACCACTTTTCCTTTAGATTTTAGTATGTTTTTTTGGTTTTTTATGCTTTTATTTATCATAAATGGTATTTTTCTTGTAATTGTAGTGTTAAAAGTCATTTCAAGTCGAAAAATGCATTCTGGAGCAATTTGGACTCATTTGGAGCAAAAGTCAGTTTATGGACAGTTTCAATGCACCAGAAAGATCATCCCAGACGGCGTCCGTACCCTCAATGTATTTTATTTAAATATAGATAGACACTGGAATTTGGAGTTAGCTTTCAAATGAACTTGGTTTCAAAGCAATTGGATCTCTGGATCAAAAGTTATATGTTTTTTAGTGAAGTATGGTCCGTCTGCCCTAAAGCTGGAATGTGTCCAGAAGTGAGCTGTGACCGGGTTTTAACAAGAATGAAGCAGCAACTGGTGCCACAACTCTCCCTGACCGGTTGGAGACATTTTAGCATCGGTCAGGGCCAAAAGTCACCCCTAAATCGGTCCCAACCCTTTCTCGACCCCAACTTAACCTAAACTGACTTTTCTTGGCCTAATACTATATATACCTTTTTTTAGCCTTATGTGAAAGGAGAGCCACAAATTTTAGAGAGAAATTAGAATTTAGGAGGCAAAGAACTCTTGTTATACATTCCCCTTCAAGAGATTTGATTTCAAGAGCTTCCAAGGAGAAGATCTCTCTTTGTAATCGATATTGCTAAGTTTCTAAACCTTTTTACTCTTAATCAATTGATGTTTTTTACTTATATTCGTGCATACCTACTTTTATGATGAGTTTTGAGTAATTTAATTGTTGGGTTTAGGGGTTTTCAAAGGGAATTCATGGATTGATTATTAGGTTGTTACATTTGGTGATTTCCTTAAGGTCCTTCATCTAGATTGTTATTTGACGATTGTTTCTTGATTAACCATTTAGGTACTGTCACTTATGATTGATTTACTCACTGAAAGTGTTGTTGAATTACCTTGAACATTTTGGATGAGCAAAAACATCGGTCTTCACGGGAGTTATTTTACCGAGTTTTTATGAACTATCGAATCTGAACTTTATGCTTGTTTATTCACTTGATTACCAACGAGAGTTGAATAATTTAAGTTTTTTAGACATCAATAATTGATACTTCAAAAGTAGATTGATTATCCTTGCATGATTCAAGTTCTAGGACAAACCTATTGAATTTATCGATCTATTTATCTGTTTTTTATTTGTTCCATGATAATCTGAGATTTCCTCAATGTCCAATGTTTTCTCTTATTGATAATTTGATATTGTTTACTTCCTATTTTTAGTTTATTTAGTTTTAATTTCGTTCCTCACAATCCCATAAAACAAACTTCCATATTTTCGCTTTAGCTTAATTCGATTCTTACAAACTCGTTGGATGGTTCTTGGTCCTTGTTGATTCGGTCCCTAAGTACTACCACAACCTTTGTACACTTGCAGCATTGTGATACTTCTCAGTTATCGAAAGGACTTTTGGAGTTTGGAAGAAACAAATAGAGGATTTTTAGTGATTTTCCAAGATATAGTATTCATGTACAAAAAGGGTGATAATGGCTACAATGGGATTACATAATTTTATAGTAATTTCCAACTTTTCGGATGCATACTTTGCAGAAGTAATGGCTGAAATAAGAGGAAAAAACACATATTTCGAGACTTATTTTTAGAATGGTTTTGATGATAGGGATACTAGAGTGGAGGTAGCTGATGGAGAGAAAATATCGCAAATAAGCAACAACATTGCAAATATGTTAAGGAAAAATCAATAAGTCAGTGATATTATAATGGTTATAATATATTTTTAGTCCATAAATAATATCTAAAATATTTTTTTTTATAATTTAAGTAGAATAGTATATTAAAATTTTATTGTTATCAATTTTTATTTTAATTTATAACATATACATATGTTTTTATGTATCTAGGTATTATTTAATATATATGTCACTATTCAACATATGTTCTGCGTACATCTTAGTTTTTGTTACCATGCACAAATTGTTTTGAACCGTTTATTATAGACTAACTGCAGTTGTCCCGTCATATGATTTTTTCTCGCACAAACAACATTTAAATTTTACTGTAATACTTAATTCATTTGTCCTGTACCGTTGTTACCATTTAGAGCCAAAATATTTATATGAAAAGGACAGTATATTTTTTTTTGCCAACTTGAAATTTCACGGATAAGGAATGAGAATGTACATTACAACCAACGTATTATATATGCTTGAGAATTCAATCTTGCTTCTTCAGCCAAGAAGTCAGTCTGGTGGTTTGCTTCTCTCCTAATACACACAAAGTTGACTTTACCCCTGTCTTTGAGAAGAGCAAGAATATCTCTCACATAAGTGGAAGCTCCTTGTAATGCACACTCTGCACTTTGAGGACTCTTTAGCACCCATCTGAGATGGGATTTTAAGTTTTTATTATCTCCAATAAAGATAGTATTCTCAAAACCCAACCTATTCATGTGATAAACCGCTTCTCTTAATGTTGCAGCTTCAACTCCAAGGGCAGAAGTCACTGGATCAATAGATATTAAAGCTTGAATGATAGGCTGCCCAGAGTTAGCATAAGCTACCCATGCTATACCTACCTTATTACATTCTGAAAGCCAAGAAGCATCTACTTTACAAATATAATGATTAGTACAAGAACTAACCAAGTTTTGATGCTGAAGACTTATAGGCATTTGGACTGCTTTCTGATCATTATTATTCTGTTGGACCAAGTTTGCTTCCATCCATTGATCCATATGTATAAGTGCTTTGTTTATGATATCTGGTATTGAGCTTCTACGATATTGCTGAAGACAATGTCATTACGCATTTTTCAAATAAACCAGCCAATAAATGTTGTCATATGATGTTTTGACCCTCAATAAGTTCCTAGTGATCAAAAACATACTGGACATTAATGTCCAAGGTGTAATGGAAAGGTAGCTCACTATTTGAGCATCTCAATGGTGCTATATTCCAAATCTCTTGCGAAATCCTAAAAAGGAACATGAGATGATTAATGTCCTCAATTATTTCACCACATAAGTGATATATTGGATCTACTGCCAGACCTCTCCTAAGTAATTGATTTCCCACAGGTAAACTATCTTTGATAACCCTCCACCAAATATGTTTCAGCTTAGCTGGAATGTTTAGTTTCCAAAGGTTATTATATAAACTGGCATGAACATCGAAGCTTTAATTCACTTGGTTAAGGAGAAGAGCATAACCTTACTTAACAGCATAGTTACCATCCTTTGCGTGAATCCATTCAGGTTTTTCAGCTTCGTTTGACCAACTAGGCTTGATTAATCTCACCAAAGGTATATCTTGAGGATGGATGAACTAATTCAACATATCATCTCTCGAGTATTGATTGACCTGTCATATCCAAGAGGGAAGAGATAGTCATGTTACTTGGAGGAGAAGGTATAACACTTCAAGGTGGTCTAGGTGGATTGGTAGTGATACGATCTTAGGAACGCAACTCTGAAGATTCAAGGCTGCAACACAGAAGAATGGATCATGCGATGATTAAAAGGAAAGTTGGGAGCGTTGGAACATGAAGGAGGCGGACTGTACAGAATGTGTGGCGTGAATGATGAGTGATGGATTGATGATTTCGACACAATCAAGTGGTGATGCTCTTGGTTGCTGGATAGAAGAAATTTTAGGAAGAAACAATCTTGTTAAAAGTTCGGATTCAATGAAGAAACAAGGAATCAAAGATGAGAGAACAATGGAGCAAGGTTGCTGTATTTTCTATCACGTTATTATCTAACCCTCCCCAAAACAACAATCACGTAAATTTAAAGAAAGAGAGAGGCACATGAGCTTTAGGGTTTTTCGACACACCCTTAAAAGAAAAACAGCAAGTAGTTTTAAAAATAAAGAAAACAGCATGAAGTCTGAATTATAACAAAATAAAAAACAGCACGTAGTGTGTTGCTTTAACACTTAACCAAATAACTCACTAAATAGCTTTATTGAAAGTAACTCATCCTGCCTCGTTAAAACCTTAATGTTCGGAAAACCTGGGGTGGGATAAAACCGCGCATTTAAGGAAAAACCGTACAACTATGAGCACTTGGCTATTCAGTAAAGTCACCTGGCTCTTCTTGCGGAATATAGGTGAATATGTTGTAGATAGCAGTGGCTTGATGATCATCCATTTCCGTGTTAATCAAGGCTCGGACTTCCTTAGCTACCTCCTTAGCTTTTGACCGTGTTACTCTAGCTTCCGGAGCTAACTCCTTGGTCTTGGACCGAGTGATCCTTCCTTCTGGTTCAGGAACATCTTCCTCCGAGCTTGAGCTAGCCATGATCGTATCATCCTCCCCCTCTTGAAAGGGATTTGTCCTCAAATCTAAATATGCAACATAGGGAAGCAAGTCAGAAACATTGAAGGTGTTATACTTACCTTGGAGGTCAAGTCTGTAGGCATTGTTGTTGATCCTTTGAGTTACTTCAAAAGGACCATCAAATCTCGGCATTAGCTTTGATTTCCGCTCTTCTGGAAATCGGTATTTCCTCAGACGAACCCAAACGAGGTCTCCTACTTCAAATACCAACTCCTTGCGCCCCTTGTTTGCATGTTTAGCGTATAGCTTTGTCTTCTTCTCAATGTTTTCTTTGGCCTTGGCGTGAAGTCTGCGTACATACTCAGCTTTCTTTTTCCCATCTAAGCTGTTACGTTCCTTCAAAGGCAAAGAAACCAAATCTAGAGGAGACAAGGGGTTAAATCCATAAACAATTTCAAAAGGAGAAAATAAAGTCGAAGAGTGCCTAGCGTAGTTGTAGGCAAACTCGACATAAGGTAGATACTCTTCCCATGTCTTCAAGTTGCCTTTTACCATTGTGCGTAGAAGTGTTGAGAGGGATCTGTTGACTACTTTAGTCTGGCCGTCTGTCTGAGGGTGGCAAGTGGTGGAAAATGAAAGCTTGGCACCCAGCTTTTCCCAAAGAGTGCGCCAAAAGTGAGAAAGAAATTTTGTACCTCGGTCTAAGACAAAGACTCGTGGCATTCCATGAAGATGCACCACTTCCCTGAAAAACAAATTAGCAACAGAAACCGCATCGTCGGTTTTATGGCTGGCAATGAAATGCGCCATCTTGCTGACCCTGTCAACAACCACAAAGATAGAATCTCGACCATTTCTTGTATGAGATAAGCCAATGACAAAATCCATGGAGATTTCAGTCCAAGGGTGAGAAGGAATAGGTAAAGGAGTGTATAACCCGTGTGGTTGAACTTTGCTTTTGGCTAGTTTGCATATGGCACACCTGGAACAGACTTTCTCCACATCCTTCTTCATATGTGGCCAGTAGAACTGATCCTGAAGAGTAAGTAAAGTCTTTGTCGTGCCAAAATGGCCAGCAAGTCCACCACCGTGAGCTTCCCTCACTAATAGCTCCCGAATTGTTCCCGTAGGAATGCATAATCGGTTCTGGCAGAACAGATAGCCATCTTGCCTGAAATAACTCTCAAAAGCAAATTTAGAGCATTTGGAATAATATTCTTTAAAATCCTTATCAGATTCATAGAGTTCCTTCACAAGATCAAAACCAATTAGTTTCGAACTTAAGGTAGAGATAAGAGAATACCTCCTTGACAATGCATCGGCAACTACATTGTCCTTACCTTTCTTATACTGAATCACATACGGAAAGGTTTCTATGAATTCCATCCATTTACCATGCCTTTTATTGAGCTTTTGTTGTCCCTTGAGGTGTTTAAGGGACTCGTGATCTGTGCGTATGACGAACGCTTTAGGCCACAAATAGTGCTGCCAGGTCTGCAGAGCTCGTACTAAGGCAT
>OVAN01012895.1:0-13315 GCA_900406275.1 Anastatica hierochuntica | reverse complement strand
GTAGTCTAGAAAGCATTTGAACAAAAGCCCTTAGTTTGAGAAGTGAAAAAGACTAGTGCACGTTTTGACCATTATGGCCGAAAATTGTATCCCATGTTTAGATGACATTTTGGTTCTAAATAAGCATGATGCATTTGAGATAATGAGTGATATTAGGGTAGTTGAATGAGTCTTGGGAATGTTTGTACGTAATTCATAAACCCAATTCAATGCTAAACCCTTTACTTTCTCATTATGTTCTTTAAAAGTTTTGAAACTCACTTTGCTCAATTCTTAAGTGTAGGATCCAAGCTAATGGCACCACCGCGTCAAGCAATGAGGCTCTCTTATCCAACATGGTCGAATTAGCAAAAGAAACGCTACTATCATCTTCAACGGTATGCGAATGTTCAAGGGACATTGTGGTTAGATGATATGATGATGACTAAAATGGGGATAGGCAATCAAGTCAAATACTTGCTAGGATATATGGATCTCGGAAGGTTATTCGAAATCAACTACCCAACCTTTGTCAAACCTACACTCCAATTCATAACAACCATGGATTTCCATCATGGAAGTGACTTTGAAGCATGTCTCAGGTATGTCACCTTCCGTATCAAGAACGAAGAATACATCATCTCGACAAGAGACTTGTGTTGAGTTTATGGATTTGAGCGGAAGAGGAACAAGATTGGATTTCGAGAAGGATTAGATGTAACCAAGCTATTGAGGACGATAGATTTTGGAGATTATGTTGAAAATGAAGCTACCATCACCAAGATTTGCAATCTAACGATTCGTTACACAATGGAGTTTTTGGTTACCTCTTTCTTTGTGAATGGGAACCGCCACTTTATGACGAATAATGCTATGCATTTCTTGTTCCAAGGATTGAAGAAGATTATTTGGGAGCGTGGTGGAAGATGGTTTCATCCATTGGGAGAAGACACTAACACGGGGGTGATCTTGAATACCAAGCGGATATCCAATTGCAAAGGAAGCCCGTAATTAGGATTGGAGGGATGCTTACACCATTGTTTCATTATTTTGGAATACAACTTGAGAATTGGAAGAACAAAGACGATGATGAAGAGGTTAACGATGAGAACCGCATTGAGGGAAGAGGGATTGACATGCAATACCTATTGGACCGAAGGTTCATCTTCGGGTTCAACCCTAATGGAGAAGTCCTCTATACCTTCATGAACGTACATAGGAAATGGCACGTTTGTAACCTCACTTTGAAGCCTTTGACTACAACTACGGTGACTCCCTCGATTGTCTTCAATCTCCCACCAAACAAAGCTACAAAGAGAACAGAACTCCACCTATATCTGGTAATCCAACTTGATGACGAACGAGAAACCTTCGAAAGAGAAGATGTTGATGAGAGTTTTGGAAATGAATTCACCACCATCGTGAGCCTCCAACCCAAAGAACACCCCATGAGCATCTCTTGGAGAATCAAGTAAAGTGGAACACCCTATAAATCAAGAAGAAGACAAGCATGATCTCGCGATTGTGGAAGGCGATCAAGGGACGCGCTAAGTACAACCTCTATGCCTCATCAATCAATAGCGACGAGGAAGATTAAAAAGGAAGAAGAAAGTGTTCCAAACGCCGAGATATTCGGTGTCTCACCCGCCTTTGACCATCCAAGAGTCGCTCGAGCAACCATTACAACCACGAAGAATTTCATTTCATGAGCAATCATGGAGAAGAAACGGAAAGGACCCCATTGGCAAGACTTCGAGACCAAGGTGGGGATCCTTTCGTTATGAAGACCCCGAGCCATTCATTGATTCATCAAGACACTCATTCATATGAGTTTAATAAAAGGTACACCTACTTTCCATTGTGAATACCATTGCATGTTTTTAATTTTTCATGAGTATTTTTATTAGTCACTCTCATGGTTTAAAGTTCACCGTGACGGTGAAATTTAAGTTCAGGGGAGAGGCTTAGTACTAATACTATTTTTAGTTTTGATGTTCTTCTTTTCTTTTCATGCATATTGAGTCCTGCTTTGTAGATAGTTCTGATTTATAAAAATCCAAAAAAAATGAAAATTTTTCCAAAAAACCGAAAACATTTTCAATTTGTTTTCAAAATTTTCATATAGATTTCATATATTTGTGCATACTTAGTTTGTAGGAGCATATAGGATTGCATTTTTCATAGGGAACACTGATGAAACTACCTTATAGATGGATAAGTTTTTCTTTATGAATAATGCCCTCATTATAAGTAAGATGATGCCTATACCGCTTTTAGTCTTAGGAAAATCTTTGATCGGAATTGATCACTTGAAAGATCTTTGTGAAAGTTGAAGTAGATTGTCTCTTTAATCAATTCCTATCTAAGATGGCTTTTTAATGAACTTTAGCATCTTGCTTATGGGCATTGTCATAGTTGACCATGGGAATTCATTACATTTGAGCTATGTTCTATCCATTTGTACCACTCTATGTTAGCTCAAATGGCTACTCTCCTCTTTAGAGTAGTAATCTACTCTTATGAACCCTTAAACCTTTCCTTCAAACCACATATTATTTAGTTATGTGAGGCCTCTTTAGGAAAGTGCACACACGGGCAAAAACCCGCGTGAATTGAAGTTGAACGACAAATAGGATACTTCCTTAGAGTTAGCCTCATTTTAAGGCTAACTATAGTATAGGAGGGGAAAGTCTTTGTGGTTTTGGGTTTGTCTAAGTCTAGAGAGTGGTTTGTGAATAGTGAGTCAAGTATATGTTCCCTAGGTGCTTATATGATCCTAGGTTGTTCAAATAAGAAAAAGAAAGAAGGTTAAAAATCGAAAAAGATAAGAGAAAAAGAAGTAAAGAAAAAGACACTAGAGATTAGTAATAAGTTAAAGCTCTAATCTTAGAAAACTAAAAGCTTAGAGAGTCCACCCTTAAAAGAAAAAGAAACAAAGAATCAAAGTGATTAGATAGTGGCTCTTTAAATACAAAAGAATGTTAGTAGCTTATAAGTCTAAAATGTTTAAGAATCTCTAGTTGTCTACAAGAAGAAAGAAAAAGAATGAGAGATTTTGGTTCAATAAAAGCTTATGGTTTCTAGGATTAGGATGGGTATAATATCAAGTAAGTGTCTAGATCCTTAGGAAGCAATGGGGTGGGAACAATTAGAGGAAGTAAATGCTTTGTATGCAAAAATTGTCCAGCTACCACTTTGCTTTTGGCTAGTGTCTTCCACTACTTTGTTTGAGAGAAACCAATCCAAAAATCGAGTGAACCCTCTTCTTTTTACACTTCTTTAAATTAAAACCCTTCTTTGAACTCCAAATCTAATTGATAAGATACATTGTCCCTGAGTATAGAATTCACGCCTTAGCTTAATTGAATGTAAAAAGGAATTAATGATGAGATAGTCTATGGATGCTTAGCTTAGATTATAAGAGTCGGTTTTGTGATGATCATAAAGAAGTACTTAGGCTCTTAGATGATCTTTGCACCATTTTACTTGTATTGAGGATGTTAGGCATAAGGCATTACTTTTCTTATCTTGGTTTTGAGTTCCCACTTGCAAACCTCATTTCCGGGTTTGATCTTTGTTGTTTGTTTGAGGACAAGCAAAGGACATGTCTGGGGGTGCTGATGTGTATATATTTTCATGCGTAGTTAGGTTCATTTTAGCTTAGTTTTATCCACTTTTAGGTTGTATATATTGCATTTAAGTCCTATAATGCATTAGTTTGAGTCTAGAGTCTAGTTTAGGAACATTTTGCATTTGTAATGCATTTCCTTTGTATTTTGTAGGTGCAAATATGGATGGATCTATGAAGGCTCTATGGATAGATTCAAGATGGATTTGGAGCTAAGAAATCAAGGAAAAAAGGAGCAAAAGGCTATGGAAGAGTTGAGGATCAACAAGGGACCAAAGAGGAGCAAGAAGCCATCAAAACTGCTAAAGGGGAGCTCCCATCGACCTCAAGGTCGATGGCCAACTACCTAAGGTCGATGGCTGCCTACCTTTCCAGCAACCAACACCTTTTCTGCCAAAAGGAAGCTCCCATCAACCTCAAGCTTGCTCCCATTGACCTTGGAGGTTAATGGCGTACAACCTTTGTCGAAAATGCCCTTATTTTAGGGCTTCCTCCACTCTCTCTTTAGTATAAATACCTCCTACGTTCCAAGAACAAAGACACACTTTGAGAGATCTTTTAAGAAATTTGAGACACTTCTTTGAGATCTAAAAACCTTGTAATAACTCTTTGTTTGTTTGAGTGATTTGGATCTTATCTTTCTATCTAGATCTATTCTTCTAAAACCTTTTGAGCTCAAAGACCCATTTCATGTCTGGATTTCCATGATTTTAGTGAGTAGATCCTTCTTGGATCTTGAGATATGGTAGGCTAGGCTTAGATATAGGGTTGTAATGGATGTTTAGGCTAGATCTTGGCATAGATTTCTACTAGATCTAGTTAAGTTCTTCAAAAATTATTGCTTGCTCAAAGACGCCTAGAAAGTGTTCGATGAAATGCTTGAGAGAACTAGATCTATGTCTTTCACATAGGCCCATGAGAGTGGATGTTACCTAGGTGCTAGATGGCTAAAAGGCATTAAGTTATACTATCACATGCATGGTTAGATGGGCAACAAACGAGAGTTGAGCTCTGTAGTGTGTATAGGTGAATAGATCTTCGTCACGAGAGTGGATTGATCGATTATTAAGGGACCCTTGGTCTAGGAATAGATTTGATCCTCTAATAAAGCCTTACCCAAGCGTATTACATCCTTAGATTCAACTCGAACCCATAACCACTGTCTCTAGATCCTATCTTTCTTTTGATTAGATCCAAGACTCGTTGCTTGCTTTTACTTTTATGTTATCTTGTTATTGCTTTCTTTTATGCACAATCACCATGGTTACCTTTGCTTTCGATTAGGTTTAGTAGAGACCCGTGACAATCTCTTACATATAGTCTTCTAGACTAGAACCCTTAGCATAATCTCCTTGTTTAGATTCTACTAGGACAAGCCTCTAAATCCTTGGACGACACTAAAATACTACAATTGACCCCGTTCTCATGTAGGATTGAGCGTGCGGTATTAGGTCTTATAAATATTAAACTTTGGCACCGAGAAAACCTCTACGTCAATCACAAAGCACTTTGGGCTACAAGGAAGCATAATTTCGACTAGAAGGAAGTCACGGAATGAAGATTAGTGCAATTGGAAGAACATGAAAACTTGAGGCAAAATGCTTATGAGAGCTCGAAAATCTATAAGGAAAAGACAAACGCTTTTCACGATAAGAAGATCCTCAAGAGAGAGTTCAAGAAAGGAGATAAATTTGTATTGTTCAACTCTCGATACAAACTCTTCCCGGGGAAGTTGAAGTCCAAATGGTCGGGTCCTTTTGAGGTTGAAGAAGTGATGCCATATGGTTCAATCACTCTAAGGAACCGTTTCGGAGAAGAATTTACGGTGAATGGGCAAAGATGCAAGCCATACTTAGCGGAGCGAGTTGTCTCGTCCTCCTCGATGCACTATCACCATGAACCGCTTCAAAATCATGCTAATGACTATAAACAGCCGCCCTTGGGAGGCACTTCCAAGAAGAAAAACCCCACTTTGTCAAATAAAGAAACATTTTTAATTTCAATTTTCTATATTATATGCTTAAGTATCTAATATAAGTTTTGTGATTTTGGTTTATAGGAGTGTGACAATGAACGAAGCATCAACCAAACGGATTCCCTAAAAGATTATTGCACTATCCTCAATATTTAAAATGTTGGGTAAATTGTTGAGAAATGAAGAGAAAGGGGAGTAATTTGCAAATATTTTATTAAAGCACATGTCTTTTGTAGCATCTCTCTTTCATTGCGATTACTTTTCTTTCTCTCTCTTAACACTTAGCAAGAAACTCTCCCTAATTTGCTTTAAGAAAAATCGAAATCTGCTCCTATGATTTTTGAAAATTTTGAACTTGATTTTTTAAGTCATTCTCTTGAATCATTACTTGCATTTATCTCTTGAGAACCTAAGGTATGTCTCTAATCTTTAAATTTTGAAGAAACGGTTAAGCTTTCTTAGATTCTTGGGTTCTTTGATCTTGGAGTTCTAAGCTTGAAATAAGTTGTGCTTATGGTTATAATAGCTTAGAGAATGCATCAGAATGATGATTCATGACTTAGATTAGAAGATTTGATGTTTATCTGGAAATTTTGGAAAAATGTGTTCTTGAACATGAATACTAACTTTTTCAAAATTTCATGCATTTGAATGATTTAATGATATCTAATGATAGCCTAAGATTAGATATGAAGTTCCTAACAAGAATTTTGCAATTTCGTTTAGTAAAAACAAAGTTATGACCATTTTAATTTATGGTTTTGGATTGGTGATGGGAATGATTAGCAAAATTTGAAATTTTGTAATTCTTTGAATTTTGGGCATTTTGAGTTATCTATTTTATTAATCTTATGTTCCTTGATGCCTTGAGAAAGTTCTTTGACATTTGAACCTTCTTGAATTCTAATATTTTTGAGCCATAAAATTTTAGGAACTTACATATATACATTCTTTCAATGTAGGAATCAATTGAGTGAACAAGCATAATAGCAACAACACACAAGAGGTAGAAAAGGAGCTCAACATGAAAAATGGAAATCCAAACAAGCTTCTACCTCTAAGGGAGCAACAAGTTCAAGAAGAGCGTTGATGCTACCCAAAACCACTTCTCAAGGGCAGCATATCGGCAGGCGCCTGGTCTCAAGAACACCTCCACCTAATGCATTACAAATCGAAGATGCCTCTTGGAGCAAGAAGAGAGGGACGAAAGGAGATTCTTTGAAAAGATAGACTTAGAGCCTACAAAATTCATGGGGAAAAGGCTATTACAAGTTATGGGGCTTTATGAAGAAGTATGCTATCTACTTGAAGGGATGAATCTCCAATGCTTGATTGACATGAGCGAATCCCTCTATGAGGAAGAAGTGAATGATTTTCTTGCCACGATGAAGATTGTCTACAATGCACAATCATGACCAAAGGCAAGATTTAGGTATCTCAACATCAAGATAAGGGACAAGGAATACTCAATGAGCATCTTTGAAGTTTGCAAGCCATATCATCTACCACAAGCGGAGGAGGCTAAGTTCCCTTATTGGGACAAAATCAACGCTTTTTGGGACCTCATAGCCGATGTACCATTCCCAAAAGCAAATCTGAAGTCTTTGAGAATAAGAAACCCGGTAATAAAATATGTCCAAAAGCTATTGGCCAACACACTTTTTGCTAGGACCGAGATGGACACGGTACACCGAAACGAAGTGCTTCTTCTATTTCGAGGGCTAAAGGAAGATTTGAAACAATGGAAGGATTATGTGGAAGATAATTATTTTTGTTCGAACATTAATATAGCGGTACTCTTCCTCAGACACATGGCGAGCTTCCAAGGTAAATGGGTTAGGACAACGACCCTTCCAACAATTCTATTTGGAAGTTTCCTATTCTCGTTATTCAAGAGAGCTCAAGTACCGTTACGAGAACCAAGTTCGGTAAGAGATCCCATAGTTCTTAAAGACCTCATAAATTTGCGATTCATCCAAATCAACAAGACGACCAAGGAGATGGAGAACCTTTTCAAAGAATTCAATACCGGAAAGAGGGTATATCTAAGTCTTCCTTGCGATGAGCTTACAAACATAAGCTCATTGAACAATGTCATCTTTGTGCATTTGGGTCGAGAGGATGAAATGAAAGCTTCAAGTGAAATAAGGATGCTATGAGCTCATGGGGAGTCAAGTGCGGACGATTCCGCCACTACCACAAGCACTACCACCAATTTAATTTCATTCGTTCCACAAACAAGGAGAGAAAGGAACTCCTAATGGCTATTCAGGAAGAAAGGAGATCATTTGAGGAATAGGTGAACCGTGACATTGACGACCTAAGGAGGCAACTCATTGGGGCGCATAGCCAATGGAGACATGAGGAGTTGGGGAGTGGAAACCTGGAAGGAAGCATTGCCCAAGCAAACACCCCACTAGCTGTGAAAGCTCTAATATCTTTGGTGGAGATGAGAGAGCACCTAAGAAATGACCCCAACATAAAGACCTACAAGCGAATGAGGAAGAGGAGAGAATCTACCAAACCAAGCCCACCTTAAAAGAAAGAGGTACAACCTACAACCATTGTGAATACCAACTCATATTTTCGGTTTTCGTTATTTTTTTTGAAGGTGAATCTCACGGCTTGGAATTCCCGGGGACGTTGAAATTTAAGTCCGAGGAAGGAGCCTTGAAACTAATGCTTATTTTCATTTTGATGTTTTCCTTTTGTCATATTTGAGTCATGCATTGTAGATAGTTACGATTTATAAAAAACCAAAAAAAATCGAAAAAATTCAAAAATCCGGAAAGATTTTAAAATTTATTTTCAAAAAAATTTGCATACAGTTTGCATCCATTTGTGAATACTTAGGTGGTTGGAGCATATGGGATTGCATTTTTACATAGAGAATCTTGCCTTGTAAGTAGACTTTGTCATGCTTACAATTCAATGCCCTCATTAGTAGTATTATGATGCTTGAACCATTTATAAATTTGGAAAATGCATGCTTTGGATTGGCTTCTCTAAGCTCTTTGTTAAAATTGAAGCATATTGGATTTGAAACCTATCCCATCTAAGTGAACCTAATTGGAATTAGTTTTTCTTGCTTATGGTCTTGAAGTACTATTCTATGGTAAAATACTAAACACTTGAGTTACTTTTTGACCTTATTTTGCCTCTCTTCTTAACTCAAGTGGCTACTCTCATTTTAAGAGTAGTTACCCCACATTGAAAACCCTAAACCTTTCTTTTTAAAACATCCTTATCGTTTGAATGTGAGGCCTCTTTTGGAAAATGCACAGATGGGCAAAAACTCGTGTAAATTGAAGTTGAACGACAAAGTCTAGTGTTTCCTTAGAGCTAGCCTCATTTTAAGGTTAACTAGATTTTAGGAAGGGATCTTTCAATTAATACATGGGTTCGGGAGTTGTTCTTGGTGAGTCTAGTGTTAAAAGCTTGAGAAGGTTATTCTTAATAAAGAAGTTATGAAAGCATAGTTGAGAAAATATAAGGGAAAGAGTATTTAAGGAAAAGAGTCTAAGAGATCCAAAGTCTTGAGAGTTCCTAGCATAAGTCTCAAGGGTTAAGAATTTTCAAGAGAGTCAGTAGTGAAATTTAAAGAAAGAGAAAAATGAATCAAGGTTTTTGATTTAGTGATAGTGGCTCCAATTTAAGGAGAATTACTAGAAGAATAAAGGGTTGGATAGAATTACAAAAGGATCTCTTAGTGCTAAGCATAAATCGAAAAAAGGGAGTTGGTGATCTCATTGGGGAATCTTTAGAATCTTACTAAGAAAGAGCATGTGGGGGTTTCGACCTCTAGAGCCTTAAATAGGGAAACACATCCGGGTAGTGTAGGTAATTAATGGGAATCGGGATTCGTAGCCTAGTGGAAGCAATGACTTTATATGCATAAGTTCTTCGGCTACTACCTTGATTTTTCCCATATGTCTTGCATTACTTGTTTCCAACCTGAATGGATTGAGACTTTTTGCCCATAAGTAAAGACCGCACGCCATGAGCTTAAATAAATGTTAAGGGATAGGTGAATAAGATGGTATGTGGATATCTAACTTAGGTGCCTGATGTGTCAGTATTTTAGTGGTTTTTACTACGGTTTTCACACGAGATCTAAGTTTTTTAGTATGTATTCAAATACTTTTGGCGCGAATTTGTGTTCTTTATTGTTTTTACAAGATTCGAGCATGAATGTGTAAAAAGAATGCATTTTGGATGGATTTCAAGCGTCAAAGGAAGTGTTTGTGAAAAGCTGGAAAATACCCATAATTTTGGACACAGATCGGCCGATCCCTGCCTGGATCGATCAATCCCTGTCCCGATATGCGGATCGATTTTACGAAGAACCAGACCGAACTTATTTCGAACCGGATTGCAACAAAAAGTCCTAAGCTCGTGTTTCCCTGATAAGAATGCTCATTTAGAGTGTTTTAAAGAGCTTCAGAGAGATTTGTAACCTAGGGAGAAGAAGTCTTTTTGTTCTTCAATCAAGAAGTCTTCATAACACTATTTACTTTTGTTTATACTTAATACAATCATGTCTCTGAATTTGATATGTGTTTTCTCTAGTTCCATGAGTGAGTAGTATTCATTAGGCTTAGGGATTCTCACATAGGGATTCATGAGTTGTTGATATAGAATCACATGATTAGGGATATAATCCAATGGATCCTCGTCTATGATTGTTCATAATGCATGAAACTGAATTGATCACTTAGTTTCTGAATTTAGGTAATTTTACTGCTGGAAGCTGAATGTTTAAATGCCTCAAAGGATCTTAGATGAGCAATTCTTCTTAAGGTAACAGAAGTTGATGTTTAAGTGAATTGTGAACTTATCGAATATGTTAGTAATGCATGATTAGAAATCGAAGGTCAACGGAAGTTAGTCTCGAGATTTCTAATACATAGGGAGTTGTAAGTACGGAAGTAGATCAATTCCACATTAGAGTTTTAGTTCAAGATAGTTCTTAACCTCTTCCCTAGTCTATAATTTGAATCAACAATGAATTGTTTCCCTAAGAATACCAAATTCCCAACACTTCTTTGATTGTTTTACAACCCCGTCGTTTGCTGCCTGCTTTTCTTTGCTCTCTTTATTTCGATATTTACATCATTCTTAAAGACATCTTTTTAGCTTTAGCCTGTTGTTTGGTCTCTGTAGATTCGATCCCGAACCACTACAACGTACATCTATGCTCTTGCAGTTTTATCTCGGGCGAAATCCTGAGCAATCAAGTTTTCTGGCGCCATTGTCGGGGATCAATAGGGAGTCTTAGAACTTAGGATCATTGCGTGCCTAAGGCAATTTTCTTTATTTTTTTTAATCTTTCTTTTTCTTCTTTGTTTTTCTGCTTTCAGGTGCATGAACGTTTCTCACACTAGAAGCCAATTGACATCGAATCTTGCTGAATTTGAACCTGAACCTTCGCGTCTAGAAAGAAAGAAGAAGAAAGAGAAGTTGCTGGACGTTATTGAAGAATATGAGTTTGCTCAAATCATGGGTGACAATTTGGGAGAACCCATTCAAGTTCATCATAATCCTCTCTTTCCTGGAGCTCTTCCAGGAGCTAACCCACCTGCTTGAGGAGGTGAAAATGCTGGTAATCAGCAAGCTGGCCAGCAAAATGTTGCAGCTGCGGGGTAACAAGGCGCAAATCAACCTCGCATGAGCATGAATCTGGTGCAATATGACACTCCGAAGGCCTTCTATGTGAATCATGTTGGGATTCGTCCGCCTCTCATTGAGAGAAGAGACTTTGAGATCAAAATTGGTCTCATTACCTTGGTGCAGCAGAACTAGTATCATGGGTTGCCATCTCAGAAACCAATGCACCATCTGGATATGTTTGAATCCATCTGCAATATTATTCAGCACAACGGAGTACCTGCTGATGCTCTGAAATGTAAGTTGTTCACTTTCTCTCTGAATGACAAAGCTACAAGATGGTACAATAGCCTACAGCATGATTCTCTGAGGAAATGGGACGAGATCAAGGCTACCTTCCTTGGGTATTTCTTCACGAAATCGTGGTCTATGTCTTTGAGAAACAAGATTGCAGGATTTCGTCAATTGAATGCTGAGATTTTTCATGCAGCTTTGGAGAGATTCAGAGAGTATCTCAATGATTGACTTCATCATGGGTTCACAGATTAGAATCTCCTCAACATTTTCTACAATGGAGTTGAGGAGAAATATCACAACGCTATGGACACTGCTAGCAATGGTGATTTTAGCACCAAGACTGTGCTGGAAGTTTATCAGTTGGTGAATAACATGGCTAACAGTCAAGCTAATCGCAGATCAGACTATGAGCGTGGTAGAGGTGTTGTGTCATCTAATGCAAAGAGGATTGATGATCTGCAGTCAAAGCTCGATGAGCTAATGAGGAGAGATCACCAGAGTGTGAAATTTGTTGGTGAGCAGAACGAAGCACATGTGCTTCAAGAGCAGAAAATGGGACAGATGTACCAGGAATACATGTCTGAGGAGCTAGCAGATGTGAATTACATCGGTTGTCAGGGAAACTTCGGTAATAGAGGTTTCAATCAACATAATATGTTCAAGAACAAGCTTTACAATAAGACTCAAAGTGTCTTCAACTCTGGATTTCAGAACAAGAATAGTGGCTTTAGGAACAATGGCTATCAACAGAAGCAGTTTGGTTCAGGAGGATTCATGAACAACCATCAATCGGGGTATCAGAATCAGAACCAAGGACAGTCTTCTGCGTCTTCTCAAGATAGTGATCTGAAACAAATGCTCCACCAAGTGCTGGAAAATCAAACTAAGTCTGTTGCAGAGCTTAATAAGAAAGTCGATAGCATGTACAATGACCTCAATGGGAAGTTTGAGGCTATGAGTGTTCGAATGAAGATGTTGGAAACAAAGGTTGCTCAGACTTCTGCGAGCAGTAGAGCTCCTCAAGGTGTTATTCCATGCATACCGGAGAAGAATTCGAAGGAATTTGCAATGCTATCACAGTTCAGAGCGAAAAAATGACTTAAAATTTGCCTGGTCAGAAGACATTGATCGATCGATCCCAAGTTGGGGATCGATCAATCACTGGTTCAGAATCCCATAGAAATTTGCGAGATTTTGCGATTGATCAATTGCGATCGATCGATCTCAAGAAAAAGACAAGGATCGATCGATCCATGTCTCCGGATCGATCGATCCTTGTCCTGAAAGGAGGGTATCAGATTCTGGAGGAAAAGACAAGGATCGATCGATCCCTGTCTCCGGATTGATTGATCCCTGTCTTGACGGGAAGGTATCGAGTTCTAGCGATGAAACGAAGGCGCAAGAGGTTGAGGATGAGTATGTACCGCCCCACCTTATGTTCCCAAGACTCCATATCTTTCCAGACCCCGTCAAAAGATCAAGAAACGCGAGTATGAGAAGTTAAAGAATATAGTTGGTGAGTTACATGTTCGATTGCCTTTCGTTGAGACAGTCAAGATTGTACCTTCTCTTAAGAGGTACATGAAGGAGATTATCTCAAATCGCATGAACTTAGAACAAGGTGTATCAGTTCTTACTGCGGAATGTAGCGTAGTTCTTCAGAATATTACACCGGAGAAACGCGAAGATCCTGGTCCTTTTGTTCTACCTTGCAAGATTGGATCTCTTACCTTCGAGAGATGTTTGTGTGCCTTGGGCTCTTGAGTTAGCTTGATGCTATTGTCTGTCTCGCAGAGGCTGAACATGGTGAATTATAAGCCCACGAAGAT
>OVAN01012894.1:0-13318 GCA_900406275.1 Anastatica hierochuntica | reverse complement strand
CGCACCGAATCTTGGACTGATATTATTCTCTGTTTGATCTGCAAATACGCACCGAATCTTGGACTGATATTATTCTCTGTTTGATCTGCAAAAGTGGGCAGTCATGTTCTGTGTGTCATTTGATTACGACAAAATCTTGGACTAATGAAATATATATATATTCACGGAATTAATGCAGAGAAATTCGTGGTGTTGTGATTACCAATCCACCACGATTTTGATGAATCCATCACCATCTCTCCACCACAACGACACACAGAACACAACTGAATCGCGAGAGAGAGAGAGCAAAAGGGGAAAAATCGAAACAATCTCCCAAAAAATCTCTTCTCTAGTATACCCACTCATTTTTTGACACGTCTCACAAGAATCCCACAAGAAACGATTTCTTCCTCCTCCTAATTAAGAATACAGTACCTCTCTTCATTATCTCATACATATCCAAAACCTCAGTGACAAAATGAAAAGAACACAGTACCTCTCTTCATTATCGGTATGTCAAGGAAGAGCAGCATCATCGTTTAGACCACACAATTCCACTTCTTCAAGACTTTTTCCAAAGAACTCATATTGAGATGCGTCATTAGGAACATTACGTGCTCAGGATCATTCATTAGCTTCCCAGAGTTAAGTAGAACTTAAGGCTTGTACGTACATCTCTAGCACAAATCCTTGCAGGATTCGTTCTTGGATTCTCAATAGATGTGAGCGTTCCACACTGCCAAAAGGAATCTGGAAAAAGGGAACCATGCAGAGAGTCAAGTAGAGGATATTAGATGAGCCTTAGGAGGAGAAGAGAGATATTGTTTCCACATAAACAAACGAGCTTAAAACAACACATGTAAAATAATCAAAGGATATTTGTCCTCTCCATAAGCTGATAAAAGAAACTACCCAAAAAGTAACCTAAAAACATTTTCAACTGATATCATTCAGGATACATACAGTGAACCCACTTATGCTATTGATTGTTATGCCACAGTTTGCAATTGGTTTCCGCAAATCAGAGCTCAGAGATATTCATCACTACTCACTAGGAGGAAAAGGAGCATTCAACATCAATCATACCTGACTTTCTGTTTGTCTCTTTGATATTACTCACAGCACCACCTTTTCCCCTCTCTCATCCCATCTCATCTATATGTAAAGGACCCAGGGCCTTCAATTCCAAACTTAAATGCTAAGGTCTGTTCATATTATTCAAAGAAAAAAGGTATTCCAAAACTGAAACACAATGCAGCAAGTTTTTTATATTAAAAACAAAAGTGAAACCAGAAAAAGCTCTCTCTCTTTCTCTAAATAAACATAACACTCTCAACGTAATGCAAGAATGTAAATACATTATTAAAATCTCGAAACTTATATTTCGTGTTTCCTACCAGCTCAACACTTTTAATCTGGTTGCTTTTGTGATGATAATAAGTGACAACAACTACTTTTCCATGGTAGTTTATCAAAGTAGTGTTGTTCGAGGATCCAAAGCCAGCAATATCCAAACTCTCAGACTGCAAATCAAATCCGACCAAGAATGATTCCTCCATGGTAAAGCTAGTGGAGGTAGTATAATATAAAATGCCATCTATGCACACAGAGCTGTAGCCAGCATAGTGAGGAGTGCTGCATTGTATCATTCTCCATGGAGTTCTTCCTCCCAATGTGAGGACACGATGTTCACAAAACCGTGTAACATTGGTCAAGCTCAAAACTTTATGTTGGGCATCGACTGGATCATATCCTAGAAATCTTCTGATGATCATTTCAACAGATGGGACAGAGGGTAAGGTCATAGACTTACCTGTGATGGGATTAATAATGACTTGTTCTTCATCATATAAAAGGCTCATCAACCCGTTGACGTATCTAGGATTTAGGTAGGGCAGTTTCTTCAAGTGAAAATCAGGTGGTTCCTCCAGAGCTTTAAGTCGAACGTGAGGTTTTAAGTTTGATTCTGATTCGGCCATCCGTTTTTCTGTTTCGGGCAACCGTAGAACGCTGCCTCGGCAAAACAGGTGGGCCTGGCTTAGGCTTACACGGGCATAGTGGAGCGGAAACAAGCATTGATTTTGAGAAAAAGTACCAATTTTCTTTCCTACCCTTTACTTCATCGTTGAAACCGAAGGGGAGGCGAGGCGGCTGCGGCTGCCTCCATCGAAATAGCGACTATGATCTCTACAAAAATATCCACCGGTACTTCTACCGCCGTGTCCACCATGCCTTATTTTTCCCATACCTTTCTTGTCTTTTTATTTCCGTCTAAACCATTTTATTAGAAAGGGAGATGACAGTCATGAGATACATGAGGAAGAAGGAAGGTAGGGCATGAGTGATACAAAAAAATATTGTTCATTGGTAGTTAAAATGGAACGAGCTAAAGTATGAGCACACATGTTTGCCTCTAGAGATATGTACTTGAACTCCATTCTTTCGAAGGATCCCGCGCGTGATCGTGTTTACGTAATGTTGTAGCCCATAATTGGATGATTCACCCGTTATATATTTGGTGATGTTCATATTTTCTTCCTCAAAAACAACATGACGGTACCCCAACTACCAACTTGATTGGATTGCTCATATGAATGCCGTTAATTCAGCTTTCTCTACGGTATAACAGCCTTGAAACTTACCCATTGCTCCATGGAGGAAAGTTCCCATAGAATCTTGTATAATCCATCCGAGACTTGAAGGGGGAGTATCTTTGAAGTGTGAAGCATCATGATTACACTTAACCATTCCTCTTTGAGGTCTTCTCCACTTAATACTCCGGTTTGGTTGTTGGTGGTTCGGAGACAAAAGAAAACGGTTATCATTTGTCACCGCCGATTCCGCTTAAATCCATTATGTTGTGTCAGCCCATGATTTCAAATTAACCTCTTCCGTAGACCAGATTCTTGCATTGAATAGCAACTCATTTCGAGTCTTTCATAGGAGCCATAGTAACCAATACGGGAATGCTTGGTAGAATAGAGGAATATCATGTGGTCGATGGTATAGGAAAAGAAGTCTTAGTTTTGATTCTAAAGATCCTATGGGATCCGTAACAGCTTCCCAGGGAAGTTCGGATGCACGCCAGGCCGCTACCGCGAAAGGGCAGGAAAACAACACATGATCGGTAGTTTCTTCAATATTACAACACCGAGAACAGAACGGATCCACCCGTATATGTCGTCTTTGAAGATTTCTCAGTGAAGGTAATGTTTTAGATCCAATCTTCTAAAGGAAGTGCTTAAGTTTAGGCGGGATGTTTAATTTCCATATAGTCGTTGCGATGTCTGGAGCCTCTGCTAGAGGAGGTTTAGCTTGTTCTTCCTCTATTCGTGTTGATGGACCAACCCAAAATCATGTTTTGACAAAGTAGATGTCGTTCGATGTGTAAGACCAAACATGAGAATCCTCAACATCATACTGTGATATGTATATCTTCTGAATCCTATGATGGCCTGGTACATCAATATAATGGTGTAATGCTTCTTCATCCCATTGGTGCGTTGTATGATTGATGAGTACGCTCACCGGTGTCGCGGGATCCCTATTAAGCTTTAGGAGAGGCGGTCTTGGCGGATTGTCGGGTAACCAATTATCGAGACCCATTGTTGAGTTCCGACCATTACCAATCAAACTTTGAAAACCTTTTTCAATAGTAGGCTGCCCCAAACCAACTATTTCCAGTCATATGATGATCCATCACTTTGTAGACAAGACTATGTGGCCTTGACATAATTTTCCATACCTGATTGGCTACCAAAGCCTGATTAAAAATATGCAAGTCACGGAATCCCAATCCCCATCACCTTTTGGTCTAGACAGTTTGTTCCAAGCTACCCAAGACATTCGCCTCTTGTCATCGGTTGAGCCCCACCAGAACTTAAAGATTATACTTGTTAATTCATCACATAGACCAATTGGAAGCCCGAAACAATTCATTGAGTAGATGGGTAAAGCCATAGCCACGCTTTTAATGAGTGTTTCTTTTGTCGTCTCGGATAAAAATCGTTTCTGCCATCCATTCACTTTACGTTGTACCTTCGTTTTAATGTATTCAAACATTTCTTTTTTCTTTCGACCGAATTGCTCCGGTAGACCGAGATATTTGCCTCCTCCGCCAACGCTTTGGATCTTGAGTATGTTTTTTACTGATTCTAATTATGTGTTCAAAGACTTTATCTCCAAAGGTAATTGTCGATTTATCAAAGTTGATCAAGTGTCCCGACGCGGCGGCATACTTATCGAATATAGATGATAAAACTCGACTATTCTCCAAATCAGCTTTGAGGAAAAATACCAAATCGTCCGCGAAAATAAGATGAGTTAAATTCGGCTTTTGTTGTTAAATTTTATCCCTTGTAGTGCTTCATTCCTTTCAGCCAATGTTAGCATAGAGCTTAGAACATCCGAGCAAAGTATGAATAGGTATGGTGAAAGTGGGTCGCCTTGATGGAGGCCACGTTGTGCTTTGAAGTTTCCGTAGGGACAACCATTAATTAATATGGAGAATGATACACTACTTACGATGGCCATAATCCATTGACTCCATTTTTCATCAAACCCTTTCTTCCTCATTACCACTTCGAGAAAGCTCCACTCGATTCTATCATAAGCCTTGCTTATATCGGTTTTAACGACCATGTAATTCTTAGCCCATTTTGGTCTTGTCTTTAAGGCATGGAAAGCTTCATGTGCCATGAATAGATTGTCTGTAATGTACCGAGCTGGTATAAAGGCAGCTTGATTTTCAGCTACTACTCTTGACAACATCGATTTCATCCTCGAGACCAATATCTTTGAAATGATTTTATAGAGGACATTGCACAAACTTATATATCGAACGGAAATCTTTCATTGTCTATGGTAGTGTGAGCTTTGGAATAAGAAAAAGGTTTGTATGATTTAGAAACGAAGGTAAAACGCCTGTGTCAAAGAATCAATTCACTTCCTGCACTATGTCATGTCGAACAATCTCCCAGCTTTCTTTGTAGAACAAAGTCGTTAACCCATATGCACCAGGTGCTTTAAAGGAACCAATGGAGAATAAAGCTATTCGGACCTCTGCCTCAGTCACTTCCGCAAGTAGTTCTCTATTCATCTGTGGAGTCACAACCGTCTCAACATCCGATAATACATCATCATGATCAGATAGTGAGGTAGAGCGAAACAATTCTTGGTAATATCTTTGAGCCTCTGTAGCTATATCATTGTTGCCTGTGAGTATTTGACCATTCTCCCCATGTATACGTAGAATCTTATTGCGAGCTATTCGGTTCTTGGTTGTAGCGTGAAAAAATTTCGTATTTCGATCACCACACTTTAGCCAAACATTTTGACTTTTCTGATACCAGAAAAGCTCCTCTGCTTTGTATGCCTCAGCGAGTTCTTTCCTCAAAACATATACTTCATTTAAGCTATTTTCATCTCTTTCCCGTCATGGATACCCTAATATTATAGACACAAAAAATTTTATTTTATTTTGGGTCAAAGACAATTTCACAATCTTCCTTCAAATTTAGTTAGGGATCGCAAATTCTAATTCTAATTCTAATTCTAATTCTAATTCTATCCAATTCAAACTCACTATCATACCAGAACTTAATATATTAACATTTTAGAATTTTATCATTTTTTATAGTTTTCAAATTTTACTAACTTGAAATTATTGTTCACGTACGTATCTTCCTACATACTAGATTTAGGCATTCGGAATTATGGATCGGATTTGGTTCGAGTTTGGATCACGTTTTAAAAAATTCTAAGATCCATTCGGATTTTTTGAAAATTCGATTCAGGTACAGTTCGGGTTTTTTCGGGTTCGCTCGGGTTTAATAAACCATCCAAAATCCAGGTTCACCCGAATATTTTTTCGGATTCGGACACTTTCAGGTTTTTTCAGATTTTTCAGAGTTTCGAGGTTGGATTGGGTTATTGTGATATTTAGGGTATTTAGAGATACGGGTTCGGAATGTTCGGATTAAAAGAGGCAAATATATGAGTCTAAGGGTATAAAGGTATGAATATATGTACATGCGTGTGAAAAGTTTGGGATACCCATATACGAGTTTGGGTTTCGGGTTCGCTTAGGATAAAATCCGAAACTTGAAATACTTGAGCATGGAACCCGTTTCAGTTTTTTCACATGATTTTTCGGATTCGGGTTTGGTTTTTTTTCGGGTCAGGTTCGGGGTTTTTTTGCCTAGCCCTACTACAGACACTCTCTCAACCAAGGGTATTTTCGTCCTTTATTTTTTTAATCAATTTTTTCGATAAATACATTTTATCCTGAAACCACAACAACCCCGAGAAAACCTGAGAAAACCCAAAAAAATCTTTAAAAATCCGGAGAATAACCCAAGAATACTCGAATCGAATTTTAAAAATACATGAATGGGTTCCTTTGGTAGTATTTTGAGTACCTGAACATGGATCCAAATGGTTATCCGAAAAACTTAAAAGACCCTAATTCATAAGAACTAAACCCCGAATCCCAATCCCAAAATATTTGAAAAATACAAATATATCGGATCCAAGCTCGAATCTGAAACTCGAACATCACGAAAAAAATCCAAACATGAATGGATCCGAACCGGATTTTAAAAATACTCGAACATAAAATTTCACTTGAAATTTAAACATAAAGTTATGATAAACATTTTCTTTTTAAAATGACGTTCAAAATTCACTAAAATAGATATTAATATCTAAACTATGTATTTGATTTATTAAATCCCTTGGTAAATAATGAAATAAAATTATTTAATGTATTTAATTTTTGGTGGATACAGTTGCTTCAAAGAAGCGTTTGAAGGGTTCCCCTTTTGTAATTTTAGTAGGGACCTTTTCTTTCTGGGATTTATCAGTTTTTGGATCGTAGGTTGTATTGAACCTTAGGCCATCTCCATTGGTGAACCCTTTATGGGTTCACCAAAAAAAAATTGGCCAATGAGGAGTCGCCACGTGGCGAACTCCTCATTGGAGAAGTTCATGGGAGAGAGCTTGAGTGAATTTGTGAGGGTTGAGTTTCATTGGGAGAAGTATTTTTTTTTCTTGGTTTTAGTGTGAACCCCCATCAAAAACCTTTGATGGGGGTGCCCTTACGTTCTTCTATATTTAAATCAAAAAGATGAAAAAGAAAAGAAAAAAAATTAAGGCAAAAATAGCCATTAATCAAATGTAGCAAAAACTATATAACACTCAGTTTAGAAACTCTCACTTAAGCTCCAAATCATTTTCTCTCTTCGAGATTACATAGAGGAGAAGAAAAAGTTAGTTGATCTACGATAATCTCAAAACGAATCTATTACCATGATGTCTAATGAGAGAGAAGAAAAGATAGGTTTTTTCTTTTTCCTGATTAGACAGAGAATTCAATTTTTCATAACTCGTTATCGGACCTTGAAAGTTTCAAACTTTTTCTATTTCTGTAATTGTAGCAGAGAAATTCTTGGTGCTTAGATCTTGTGCTTGAAGTTTTAGTTCGGTCATCTGTGAAAGTAAATATTGGATATATCTTCTCTAGCAAGAGTTCGCAAAAAAAAAAAAAAAAATTTATGAATATATGTTGAAATTCCAGCGTATTCAAAAAGAAAAACCTTGTATTCTCTTTGCTTTCTTTGAACCTGGAAATTGGGTTTTGAAGGTGTGGTCTAGGAGAGACCAAGGAAGCTTGAAACTGGTTTGTTCTTTGGGTAACCACAATTCTCTCGGACATGGTTGTGGATGTGAACAGCTAGGACTCTTCTTGCTTGATAATGGTCTGTTGCTAAATCCCTCAACGAGGCAGAGAAGAAAAATAGAAGTAGCTGAGACTGAGAAGACGAAGATGTTCATTGGTTCATATGAAGGTCTTTATTATATTTTATCGGTTGGTTCTACTGATTTTCGAGTATTGCAAATCGGTGGAAAATGGATATGGAAGAATATAAACTCTCCAGCTTTCACAATGAGACTGTATGATTGTAGTGTATGCATCCGAGGCATACTTTACCTCGATTTTTATGTCGAGAAGTAGTCACTAATCTGCAGCTTCAATAGAAGACTCGATGAATTCCGTCTGCTACCTGCTGTTATCAATCTGGATGTCTTCAACACAATCTGAGACAACTCTTGGCTTGGTGAACTCAACAACAATTTTTGCTTTGCACAAAGGTTTCCTTATCCATCTGTTTGACTACTACACGTTCGAGGAGGATAAGGGTGATGAGGGTGAGTGGCTGAAACATTCCTTTTTGTGAAGACATTGCTAACTTTGTGATTATCAAGCTTGAAGGCACCTCACCCAATGGTTCACAACTCATATTTTCTCTAGTGGAACTTTTCACCACCAAACCTAAGATGTTTGTGGTGTCTTCTGAACCCCGACGGATCAACTTTTGAAAGGTTCAAGATTTTTTATTTGCAAACGATTACTACTCCCGCCACTTAGAATCATGTCGAGACCATAGTGCTCTTCTGAAGATTACTTTTCTCTCTTTTGACTCATTGTTACGATTGATTCTTTTGATTTGTGACTTCTTTCTGATTCTTCTCTTTTGACTCACTGTTACGATTGATTCTTTTGATTTGTGACTTCTATTTGGATTCATCAGATTTCATTTGTTCACTTGATTCATTTTGGATGATTTGTAGTTACCTTATATTTTTTTTTTTGTTCACCGTAGTTACCTTATATTTATTGATTCTTTTGATTTGTGATTTTTTCAGATTCTTTGGATTTCATTTGTGATTTCTTTCTGATTCATTGCATTTCGTAACAAAAATCAACATTTAATTAAAAGAATGGTCATTATCAACCAAGAAATATCTACCCTTAGATCTTTAATGGTAAAAAAGACAAGTTTTAAAAAGCAACAATAACACACATATGGTTACAATAACACATAACATGTTCTTATATTTATTTCCGATTAGTCATCAACCATGTTGAAGCTTCGTGTTCGGAAACAATGTTCGTTCTAGCTTCTCTATCTTCTCGATAAGAATATGCTTGTCTGATGGCAGCAAAATTTGGTACCTCCTCATATTCTTATTTCTCATACTCTTGATTTCCCTCGATCTTTCCAAGAACATCTCAGTCTAATTTGGAAGGAAGCTCATAAGAAACAATTAGTGTCTTGTTATCAATGGGGTTTGTTGAGTCAACAACACCAACAAACTTCTCTTCAACTAGGAAAAAAATTCCTGGTCTTTCATTGGAAGCATAAGCAGAGAAGCTTTTAGGCTGTTTTATTTCGCTTCTGAACAGACTCAACTCCCACGCTGCCACTTGGAGTTGAGAAACAAAACTTGGCAAGAAAGTATCATATGGAAAATGGAATATGTTCTCCAAAAGCCTAGCATAACCAGTTACGCATTATGCTGCCATCAAGTTCTTAGTTAAAAGTCTTCCCGAGGAAGCTATTGTTTCAGCAAATCTAGAGAGCCTTACCTTCCATTTTATATCAAGGGCGAAAAAGCCTTTAACAAAGCATCAGGGTCGTTTTTTTGAAAAAATACTCCATGAACTCCATCAGCCATCTGAAGTAAAAGGCCATAAGTAAGTAGACAACAAAGACGTATATGGCATAGTCCGATAATCAGGAAATGATAAACTTCAGTGTACTCACATATTTTCTAATGACAGGAAAGTTGGGTGTTATGGTGGGGATGCCAAAGCTCATAGCTCGCACTATTAATGAAGGGAAACTTGGTTCCTCTTGGAAAGAAGCATAAACAAGAATATCATCCATCATTAGAACTCTATTTACATCTTCATAAAACCAAAAATGCACAAACAATGCCTTTGGCCAGCCCGAGCTTCAATACAACCTCCTGCATTCATGTATTAACACACAATTATTTCTTTAATATGCAATTTCAACCAGCACTAATTGCAGATAGCCGAATCAAATTGTAGCGGATATACTTTTCCTGACAAAATATAATGTATTTTTGATAGAACGACCTGAATCATATTGTATCCACATGGACGCATAAATATCATGAAAAATTATTGTTAAATGAACAAGCAATATGAATCTAAATTAGAAAGAAGTTTTTATACATGCGCCAGTTATTGCAAGAACAACGAGCCTTCAGAATAACACTGATTACGAAAACTATACTTTCTAATATTCTAAGAATGAGAATAATAAAGCCTGCCAAAAAACTTCTTACCTGTAATGCATTACTTTTTCCTTCAGTAGAATTACCATTGAGAAAAACAAACTTAAAGGAATCGCCGATATCTCTTCTCCTCCCATATTATGTTAAAAGTGGTCCCAACATGTGCATTGTCACGACATTATCCCAAGAAACTCATCATAAAAGAAGGAGCTCCCAAGCACTATGATGATCAGGTCATCCTGGCCAAATCCGTTGATCTCCCTTAGTTTTTGCTTTGAGTGTGTTTCAGAGTAGCTTTCTGCAGCCCAAACGTCAGCTACTATTTCTGGAATCAGAGCAAAGTTTCCATCATCTGAACGCTAACCAGTTTTACAAAGTTATACAAATTACAAACATTAATCATCTTACGATTCACTATGATTAAACGACATATGTCGCATTTTTTTCTAATTTGGTTACATAATCTCCTATAACTAAACCCAGTTTACCCTGTTTTCATCGCACATTATTGTATAACTATCATTTCAAATTTGAAATCCCCCAATTTACAAATACTTCGTTCTACTCTTCGTATACCCTAATTGACCGCAAATTCTCTCAAAATTCAAACAATTTACCTAATAGAATGGTGACAAAGTCTAAAGATTTAAAGCTTCAACGGTTGTGATTTTCGAGCAACACATTTGCTACGGGTTACTAGAGATCGATTGTCTTGGATATATAATATGAATTTCATCTTTATATATTAAACATACATCTAAAGAGTATTTTAGTGATGTGTTATTTGTGAGAATGAATGTATTATTATAAAAAGAATAATTTTATATATAATCTTATAACAATTACATATATTATATTATCGAAACTTTCAATTATAATATCGCATATATATCTATTATTCACCATTAGGGACGTTTTTTTGCTATGTACAAACAAGTGTTTAAACTTCGTACCTCGTGGGTTTGAAGCTAAAGTAGGGTAATAAGAACTAAGTGGTTTACTTTATCATTAAAAAGTTTGGTATTTTTTCAGTTGTGTATAAGAGCATGTTTATTGCTTAAGTTCTTAGCTAATTTTAAATTAATAAAATAATGCTAAAAACCCCTAATGGGTTTTTAGCATTTTTTGCGATTATTGCAAGAATGGGGTTCTTGAAAATCGGTTCTTGAAATTTTAAACGGATCCGAAACCCGAAATATTTTCGGTTACCCGTTCAATTTCGGTTTGGTTCTTTCGGTTTCAGATATTTTCGGATATTTTCGGGTATTTTTGAGTATTTTTGAGTATATTTTCGGGTATCTTGGGTTTGGATCGAGATATTTTAAATGGATCTGAAACGGATCTAAAATCCAAAAAATCGTAAACAGATCCGTAATGGATCAAAAACCGAAAATAAAAAAAAAAACAGAACTGAAACAGAACCGAAACCGTTCCGAAAATGAAGTTGTTCTGATCCAAAAAAACACTAAGAACCAGCGTAAGAGCCGGTTCTTAATTAAGAACTTTAAAAAACTGGCTCTTACGTTAATTGCTTTTTTTCTTTTTTCTTTTTATTCCACGTCACCTAAGATACCGACTAAGCAACTCGAGTAAACATGCTCTAAGACTTTAGTTTATTTCAGACAAGTTTCTATCTTGAAGTTCCTTATAAAAACGGCATAAAATACTCCTTAAAAAGATTTATTATTCATTATACTAGTTAAATTTTTTCTTTACGTAATAGTCAAAATGAAATATCAAAAGCTATTACCGAATGTTAAACTTTTTATCTAGATAGCAGTAAAATTCACATGGAAGATCATATATATATATAAGCTAGTCATGGGAGAAGATTTGAGGTAATTAATTATTTTATCAAACAAATTTTTGAGTCAACTATCACTAATAATAAATATTACTCACAAACAATTTACATTGGTTCTTTATATTTCTCTTTTTTTTCTTCTTTTTTTCTTTTTTTCTTTTTTCTTTTCGCAATATCATTGACCTGCAAAATATACCAAAAAGATATTAACTAATTATTAGTAATAACATTGTTTGAATTTATGCAAATATTCTATACAATAGTGCAAGCATAAAGTATTCATTGTAAACTCCTGTATAAACTATAATGTTATTAATTTCTTCTAAAATCATCCAAAATTAAAAGCGTATCCTTTGTTTTTCCTACTTCTCATTTTTCATAAATTTATATATTTACAAAGAATCCAAAGCAAATGAAGAATCTCATGCTTTTTGTTGCTATGGTTCTTTTCTCAAGTTGTGTCACATCTCAATTAATTAATCCAACAAATGATGAAGAGCTCCAAATATGGAACGATTCACCTCTCTCGGTTATCTTCAAACACAGCCCAAATAGACAATTGAACAAATGTTATTCCAATTACAAGAAAGTAACAATATTTTTCATTAAGAAGTTTATCAAAAAACCAATTATTGGTTTTTAATGTTGGGATGCGATTTAGAAGTTGAATCAAATTGTGATACAATGATTTTTGAATCGTTCTGTAACCCTTTCGTTAGATACTATGCTTATCAACATTGCTCTACTGGTAGTGGCGGATCTAGAACTTTTATTTACTGGAGGCAAAACTTATATTAGAAAAAAAACCTTAAAATAGTATAAAAAAATTTTAAACGATTTTTAACAAAAAGAAAATTTTATTGATATATTTTACAAATCAGAATTAATCTTTTTTTTTAACACTTGAAAATTTAAAGCAAGAAACAGTACAAGAACAAGAGTAAGGGGAAATAACCAATAGGCTATACCTTACACGCCAATAAAAAAACTAAGGGAACCATTAAAGACAAAGAGCCATGAAGTAAAAACCCAAGCGATACAATACACAATGGCATCTCTGTTTCCCAAATTCAAAGTGGTGAGAGATTAGCTTCCTCTAACAGTTCTTGTCTCAACCAGGAGGGTCCATCCTGAGCAATATAAGATTGGTATCTACCATCTCTGGTGACACTATCGACGATGGCACACGCAACACGGTTGATACNACTTAAAGTCTAAGTAAAACACAAGCCAAAAGAAGATACTAGAAGCATCACTAGTCAAATTAAGATATGTTTTAGAGATAAGGTTTGAAATATACTAGGAGTTATCTAGAATTATTGATTTCCTTATTAGACTAGGAATTGCTTTTAGTATAAATAAGGTCGAGTTATGGCATGGCTTTAGTGTGAGAGTTTTAGGATTTGAGAGCTTTGTTTTTGAGTA
>OVAN01012893.1:0-13319 GCA_900406275.1 Anastatica hierochuntica | reverse complement strand
GAGACAAATCCAAGTTGAAAATGTCTTATTTTTCTCATTCTCCCTTAAATTTAAGATAATATATAAATATCCAAAATTAGAATCACAAAACAAAAATTCATATTTTTTTATACCAAACTATTCAAATAACCCACAATTGAGAGGGAACTGAACCAAACATTAACCATTCAAATACTTATTCTATTTGCATATTATTTTTGTTACCATCAATATTTTTTCTGCACAGCTTATTTTACTCGAACCGCACTTCGTACGCAATTTACATTTTTTTCGCACGAATAACACTTCAACCGCAGTGCACTACCTATGCTTTGAATGTTTGGAACAGGTTAGTGCAGGATGAGGAGTGAGACAAGAGATGGTCACCATTCATATATGTAAACATTTGTGTTTTTAGTTAAAATAAAAAAAAATAAAAATTATATTTATGGAGGTGCGGGAGAGTCTTCAACGTGGACCGCCTTTAAAGAAAAAAGAAGCTGATGAGGAGTGGTTTTGCCCTTTTTTGCAAGTTTATTATTTTAATGTTTTTCATCAAAAACAATATATTCATTGTACAATTTTAATATTAGTTTCAACATATATGATTCTTAATTATCAAAACGTTAATCATTAAATCGTCGATTTTATTAACTTATCAACATCTTATGACTATGTTCACCATAATTCGAAAAACAAAATTCAAATTTTTTTTGTTTTCATTATCATATTTAAAAATATATATTAACTATTTAATTAATTTTTATAAGTATTAAACATATAATTGTAAAAATTCCTCAATATATATTATTTTTTAACCAATTGTTACTTTTTTTGAATTTATGTTTTTATTCACTAAATTGACCTTTATTGTTATTTAGATGTAATTTCTATACTAATTATAATTTTTAAAAAATATTTATCTTTTTAAATTTACAAAATATATAAATTAAATAATTTATTGTATATTTTTTTCATTCAAAAATTTATCCCGCACCGTATGTTATTTATGTTACCAATCACGCATTATTTTGTATCGTTATTTCATATAAACCGCAGTTGTCCCGCAATATGCGTTTCTCTTGTTCAAACCTTACTGCACCATCCAATTCGTTTGTCCCGCACAGTCCAATCCGCTGTCATCATTTGAAGCCCTAATTTTCTTGTCCCGCACACCACAATGCACTGTTACCCTTCATAGCGAAAAAGACAATATGAAACATGTGATTGATATGTGTGTATTTTATATTGTTAAATGCGTTTTCTTTTTTTAATTAAAAAGAATTTTAAAACAGAAAATAATTCTAAGAGTTAAATACATGGGTCAATATAAGTTTATTTATACCTTTTATAATAAACAATTACTAACATATTTTAACTAATATATTTTAACATGTAAAATATTTATCTAAAATATCTATTTCATAATTTATTTGTATTTTTCAATTATTGAATGTAGGAGTGAGCAAAAAAAAACGGAATCTGAAAATTAAAACAATACCCATCCGAAAAATCGACATTGAATATGACCGAATGTGGTATAATATCTAAACAGATCCTAAATTTTAACACCCGAAAAACCAGAACCTGACCCGACCTAACAATAATTATATACTTAAATATCTTAGTTTTTTTTAGGAGGCTACGGTGGCGGAAATCGGGTTTTTAGAGCCAAGAACTACAAGGGAGGTAACAGTCGTTTTGCTCCAAATGATGCTCGGTCTCATGATCCGCCACAGATGTATGTACCGAATCGGCGTAACTCGGTGTGGCCGCAACCTTTATATGCGACCAGACATGGAAGAATGGATGAAGGGCTGGTCGTGTCGGAGAATTCAGCTCCGGAAGTGTCGACACATGATAAAGGTAAGGATGTTGTGGTGGCTGAAGGATCTGATAATAGGAACATCATGGAACCATTGGAGGATGGCAACATGGATGATGATGATCTTTTATTAGAAGATGGTGAGATGGTCACTGAGGTTTCTTTGGGACAAAATGCTGGAGTTATGTTTCAACCAGATATTGGGCTGGATAAAAATAAAGAGCAGGTGACACTTGAAGAGGAACCATTACTTTCAGCAACAGATAAGCTTCTTGTGGAAAGTTCCAATGGCGAGGAAAAGAATGAGACACTGGAGTTAGACTCTCCCACGGGTTTGGATAACACAGGTACTGTTCATTCTGGTGTTAATCATGGATTGGATTTAGCTGATGTAACAGTGGGTATAAATGGTGTTGAGTTGGATACTAAGTTTAATAGTCTGGTAAAGGTTATTAAGAGTCTGGGTAATTTCAAAGGAATGTGCTCGAGAAAAATGAATAAGTTGATATTGGTATCGCCTAGGGAGCGAGTGGGTACTAAGGGTAAAAATATTTAGGTTTCTTCGAATCCTAAATCGATGGTGTCTCGTATTGCAAGAACAAAACAAGTGGTGAATGCGTCTAAAGGAGGCACGCGGGGCTCGATGCTTCCTAAGTTAACGAAAAAAGGAATGGTTGCTCCCCTGAACCCACCGGCTAATACGTGAAGATCCTGAGTTGGAATTGTCAAGGCTTGGGAAGCGACTTGACGAAAGATAATTTAAGAGATTTATGGAATAAGTTTAAGCCTGATATTATGTTTTTATCAGAGATTAAGAAAAGTTTTTTTCATTTAAAAAAATTTCAGTTGCAATTTGGATTTCATAATTTGTACACGGTTGATCCGTTGGGTTTAAGTGGTGGTTTGGCTATCTTTTATAATAATGAAATAAAACTTAATGTCTTATTTTCGAGTAATCGCATAATCGATATCAATGCCTCTATTTATGGTTTCAAGGTTTCGATTTCATTTGTATACGGTGAAGTGGTAGCGGCGAATCGCTCTTTAGTATGGGAAAATTGAAGGACATAGGAGATATCAGAAATAAGCCTTGGTTGATGATTGGGGATTTAAATGAACTAACCGGAAATCATGAGAAAAAGGGGGCCAAATGCGCTCTGCGGCCTCTTTTGTTCCTTTTAATAATATGTTAAGTCATTGTGGAATGACAGAGTTTTCGTGCGCAGGAGACCAATTTTCCTGGAAAGGCACGAGGAATAACCAAAAGGTGCGGTGTAAATTAGACAGAGCGGCCGGAAATAAGGATTGGCATAGTGTTTTTGGGCACTCGAAATTTGAATATTTGGCGAGGATCGGGTCAAATCATCGACCTATTTTGTTAAAGTTTAGTTACAAAAACGAGAAGTTTTTCCCTAACTTTCGTTTCGATAAACGATGGATAGGGAAGGAGGGTTTTTCAGAGGTTATAGAAAATGGATGGAATTGTACTCGGAATTTCAGGGAACCATCCTCTGTTGGAAAGCTTCAGAATTGTCGGAATTCGATCTCCTGGTGGAGGAAAAATAATGTCCCACCAGGTAAGGAAAAAATAGACGCCCTTAAAGCTACGCTCGAGGAAGCTCAAAATGATGACTCGGTTTCCCAGGAAGTCATCGTGGATATAAAAAAGAAATTAATCGACGCTTATAAGGATGAGGAAATTTACTGGAAACAGAAAAGTAGGAATTTATGGTTAAAGGAGGGAGATAAAAATACAAAGTTCTTTCACGCTTCAACAAAACAACGAAGGGCGCGTAACCGGATTTCGGGATAGTTTGATTCACAAGGATCTTGGAAAGAGTCACCAGAGCGAATGGAGGATATAGCAATTGATTACTTTAATGAATTGTTTAGACCCACTATGACTGGGGATTTCTCTCGGGTCCTTGAGAATGTGCAACCCGTAATTACATATAGAATGAATCAGATCTTGGTCAAGGACATAACAGAGACAGAGGTGCGATCTGCCCTTTTTGCTATGCACCCGGAAAAGGCTTCGGGGCCTGACGGGATGACGACCCTGTTCTTCCAGCGTTATTGGAGGGTTTTGAGGGGGGGGGACCTTGTTAAATTGGTTCGTGATTTCTTCAGGTCTAAACGATTTAATTCTCGCCTAAATGAGACAAATATTTGTCTTATTCCAAAGACGGATCAACCGAAGCGAATGACGGAACTTAGACCCATAAGTTTATGTAATGTGGGCTATAAAATCATATCGAAAGTATTGTGTCTCAGGCTAAAAAAGTTTTTACCGTCTGTCATCTCAGAGACACAATCGGCCTTTGTGTCCGGAAGATTAATTATAGATAATATTCTGATTGCTCAGGAGATGTTTCATGGATTATGCACGAATCAGAGATGTCGATATGAGTTCATGGCCATAAAGACAGACATGAGTAAGGCTTATGACCAGGTAGAATGGTCTTTCTTGGAAGCTGTTATGCAGAAACTAGGGTTTGATCAGATGTGGATTTCTTGGTTAATGTGGTGTGTTCGGTCAGTATCTTATAAAGTCCTGTTTAATGGTCGGCCAACGGAGCACATTATCCCCCAAAGGGGTCTCCGACAAGGTGACCCATTATCATTGTACCTCTTCATTTTGTGCACGGAAGTTCTGATTGCGAATATCAAACACAAGGAAATGGATAACGCTTTAACTGGGGTGAAGATCGCTCAACAGAGCCCAGCGATCTCCCATTTACTATTTGCTGACAATAGCCTTTTTTCTGTAAAGCGGAGGATACGCAATGCCAAGCTATTTTGGATGTTCTACGGGAGTACGGGGTTGCATCTGGACAAGTGATTAATTTTGATAAATCGTCAATTTTGTTTGGGCAGAATGTTCCGGATCAGACCAAAGCGTTTTTAAAGGCAAAATTGGGTATTTCGACAGAAGGGGGCATGGGTAATTATTTGGGTATTCCGGAAAGTTTAGGCGGACAAAAAAGCCAGATTTTTAACTTTGTTAAAGAAAGGTTAGGAGAGAGAGTTAATGGAAGGTCATCCAAATTTCTCTCAAAAAGAGGCAAGGAGATTCTGATTAAATCAGTTGCTCTCTCGCTCCCCAACTATGTCATGTCATGTTTTAAGCTTCCCCAAGGATTAATATCACAGTTAACGGCTGCGATTGCAAGATTTTGGTGGAGTTCCAATGGATGTAGCCGCGGTCTCCATTGGGTTGCATGGGACAATTTATGCATTCCAAAAGAGGCAGGAGGTCTAGGCTTCAAGTCTCTAGAGGATTTTAACACGGCCTTACTGGCCAAACAACTATGGAGACTGATACAGTTTCCGGGATCACTGGTTGCTAGAGTATTACGAGGTCGTTACTTCAGAAAGGTTCATCCCTTAAATGCTAAAAAACCTCATTCACCTTCTTTTGGTTGGAGGAGTATCCTTTCATCAAAAGAATTGTTACAAAAAGAAGTTTGGGTAAGAATTGGCTCTGGAATCAGTACATTTGTTTGGCATTATCCATGGGTACCGGATATAGATCCAAGACCGGCAAGAGGCAGAGGTAGTGATTGGCATCCACGGTTACAAGTACAACATTTAATTGATCCTCTCACACGTGAGTGGTACTTGCCAATATTACAGGAATTTATGGATCCAGAGGGTATAGGGCTAATTCGGGGTATCCAACCAACCCGGACCACAACTTACGATGGTTTAGTTTGACACTACACTAAATCAGGGAAATATACTGTAAAGTCGGGGTAAAAACTTCTGAATATGGAGGCGGTAAATCGGATTAATAATTTTGGGTGGGGACCGGGCATGGAGGTTTTGAAAGCTTTTCCATGGACGATAAAGTGTCCACTAAAGATACAACACTTCCTTTGGCAAATTATTACCGGCAGTTTGGCGGTGACGAAAGCGCTAATTGGGAGGGGGATTTCTTGCGATACGGTGTGTAAACGTTGTGTTCTCGCTGAAGAGACCATTAATCATATTTTCTTTGAGTGTGATTCACTTGGGCACATCTGCAATTGTAGTAGAAATCCGGCAAGTCCAGAGGAGTTTCCATCACGCTCTCTACTATCCAATATGGATTACCTTTTCTGGCGAAATCCTCGACGTCATCAAGAGAGAGTTGGAGATCTCTTCCCATGGGTCCTATGGTTAATATGGAAGGCAAGGAACCAAAAGGTTTTCCAAAGAGTTCAAGTAGAAGTTGAGGAGATTCTGAAAAATGCGGAGTCTGATCTGCAGGCTTGGGAGGAAGCACAATGTACTCCTCCGACAGTTGACGATGGGGAAACTTTTGAGGGCCCAAGCTCAGTTGGACTGCGTTGCCGTACAGATGGCTCATGGAAACAATCGAAACCTTTTACTGGAATTGGATGGATTTGTCTTGATAGGGAAAATACGGCAGCTTTAGTTGGTGCAAAGTGTCTCCGCCGAAGTCTTTCACCTTTGCACTCAGAGTTCGAAGCGCTTCTGTGGGCTATGTTAGAATTGCTAATTAGAAGAATTGATTGCCAGATTTTTGAGACAAATTGTATGGAGCTACTTACGATCCTCCATACCCCTGACGATTGGCCAACTTTCTGCACATACATCCAAGAATTTCAACGTCTTCGTGGTCATTTCCCAGGATTCTCTTTGTCCAAAATCCCGCGCACAGCGGATACACAAGCAGACAGCCTAGCTCGAGGATTCCGTAGTTTTCAATGTGATTATGTTTTTGTAGATTCCTCCCCTCCGGATCGGGCAACCAATTTCGGAATGACTTTCTGATTTAGTGTTTGGTTGAAAAAAAAATATATTAGTTTTTTATATTAAGTATCTAAAAAATACCTAAAACTATTCGAAAAATATCTAAGAATGGATTTTCAAACCTCAATTACTGAAAGGACACGAAGTGGACCGTACTAAGCCGTACCGAACCGGAACACTTCGCGCATTCGAAATACAAGTATATACTTACAAATAGGGTTGGACATTAGATTCCTTAGATCAGGTTCGGATCGCTTCCGTTTGGTTCTAGTAGTTCAAGTCCACCTATAAAGGACCAATTTAGGAATCCGTTGAATATCGGGTCCCGAAAGTAATCGAATTGGATCCGAAAACCGAAAAATCCAAAAAAAATCCTAATTACCCGAAAAACCGATTTACCCGAGAAAACAAATAAACTAGTAAAAAATTAATTTTATCTATATAAGAATATATATTATAGTATTCGGATATCCATCGTTGCAGGTTTGGTTTGGTTACGGTTCAATTTGGGTATCCAAAACATTATAATTTAGGAACCGTTCGGATTTTCGTTCAGATTTGGGTCGGTTCGGTTCCACCTTATTCGGTTTTGATCCGGTTCGGGTTTTCAGGTCAAAGTTATTTGTCCAAACCTACTTACAAATATTATTTTTATACCGAGACTCAAACCGAAATAACAAAATTCACAAAAGAGTTCTAAAATCATTTATTCAAAAAATGCAACCAAACATATATCGAACTGGAAACTGAATAGTTACTCGTAATAGACACAATATATATATATATATATATGAGTTATATCTTTATATAAATATTTTAAATTTTTTGGTTTCTTTTAGGTAGGTTGGATACTTGAACTTAGGAAGAACCGAATCGAATCTGAACCAAAATTTTTTAATACCTGAAGTATCTCTAAACACCATGACCGAAAGTCGGGAGTCGAAAGAACTAATCTTTAAATGAACTGAATTTATATTATCTTTTTGTCAACCACACATTAAAAGTTAACTAACTCCCGTCGTGGAGAGCCAATTCGGAGGAATTGTGTTTACAAAAGTAAATTCATTTAAAAAAGAACGAGATCTTCGAGCCAGATTATCCTCTTGCGTATTTGCCGTCCGTGGAACATGCGTCAACGAGAAATCGGTGAACAATCCACGTAGATGCTGGTAATCTTGATGTTGAGTATGAAGGATTGGCCAATCCTCAGGATGTTGAGTGATACTAATAAGCTCCGCACAATCCATCTGGAAATACTGGCAATCGATTCTGCGATTGGAAAGTTCTGTCCTCGCCCATAGCAAAGCTTCGAACTCCGCATGAAGTGGTGAAAGACTCTGGCGTTGGCATTTTGCCCCCATCAAAATTACCTCCCCATCTTGATTGGTGCAGAACCAGCCAAGGCCTGAGTTGGGATCCGATTGTTTCCATGATCCAACTATTCGGCAGAGTAAACCAACCGTAATACTCGGTTCGCTACAAAGATAATCCTCGTCCGAAGAGGGAGCGATTTGTGCTTCATTCCAAGCTATAGCATCTGTCTCTGCAGATCGGAGTATCTCCTCCACATCCATTTGTACTCCTTGGAAGATCTTTTTATTCCTAGCTTTCCAAATTAACCACATTATCCATGGGAATAGATCAAGACGATCACTATCCCGAGACCGCAAAGGGTTTTGCCAGAAAAGATAGGCCATATTAGGGTAAAGTGCAACAGAAGGAAAAGCCTCCTCTCGTGTTCGATCCTTGTAGCGATCCCAAATATGCTGGATCGAGGCGCACTCAAAAATGTTAGGATTAATTGTTTCCTCACTAGAGCCACATCTTTTACAAATTGTGTCACAAAGAACCCCCCCTTTGAACTAGTTCGCTAGTTGCCGCCAGACTTCCTGATATAATTTTCCAAAGAAGATGTTGGAGATTCAAAGGACACTTGACTTGCCAAGTGAAAGCTTTCAAAGCTTCTAACCCTGATCCCCAACCATTATTATTAATCCGAGATATCTCCAGAGCGTTAAGGAGTTTGTAGCCTGGTTTAACAGTATATTGTCCCGACTTGGTAGAGTGCCAAACCACATCATCGTATGTAATGGTGCGGCTCGGGTGAATACCCCTAATTAAAATAATATCCTCTGGATTGCAAAATTCCTGTAGAAGTGGCACATGTCAGCCTTGCGTTTGTGGATCAATCAATTGTTGTACCGTTAACCTAGGATACCATAGACTACCCCAACCTATTGCTGACCGCGGAATACCATCCGGAATCCACGGGTCGTGCCAAACCGATGTGTTTGCCTATACGAATCCTAATGCTTTGCTTAAGCAAATGCTAAGCTAAAAAAATACTCTTCCAACCGAAAGAGGGTGAATAGGGTTTCCTTGCATTTAAAGGGTGAACCTTCCGGAAATAACGACCCCGTAAAACTTGAGCCACCAGTGGTCCAGGGAATTGAATTAACCTCCATAATTGTTTAGCCAATAAAGCTGTATTGAAATCCTCGAGAGATTTGAAGCCTAGGCCTCTATTCTCTTTTGGTATACATAATTTGTCCCATGCAACCCAATGGAGACCGCGGTTACATCCATTGGAGCCCCACTAGAAATTAGGAATCGCGCTAGTTAACTTATTTGTTAACACTTGAGGAAGCTTAAAACATGACATGACATAATTGGATAGCGCAAGAGCAACTGATTTGATCAGGAACTCTTTGCCCCCCCCCTTAGATAGGAACTTGGAGGACCAACCATTCACTCGGTCACCTAACCGCTCTCTGACAAAATTAAAAATTTGACTCTTGGATCCCCCCAAGCTCTCAGGGATTCCAAGATAAGTGTCCATCCCTCCCTCCTTAGAAATGCCTAAGAGCGTCTTCAAAACTATTTTTGTCTGCTCCGAGACATTTTTCCCAAACATCACCGATGATTCATCAAAATTGATTACTTGCCCTGAAGCTTTCCCATAGTCACGCAAAACGTCCAAAATAGCTTGGCATTGAGAACCATTTGCCCTACAGAAGAAAAGACTATCATCTGCAAACAGGAGGTGCGAAATTGTCGGGCTATGATGGGTGATCTTGACTCCCATTATATCTCTATCTCTTTCCTTTCGTTTGATATTCGCAATCAGTACTTCCGTACAAATAATAAATAGATACGATGACAGAGGGTCCCCTTCTCTCAGCCCTCTCTGGGGGATTATATTCCCCGTTGGTCAACCATTAAAAAGAATCTTGTAAGAGACCGATTGGATGCACCACATTAACCAAGATATCCACCTTTGCCCAAATCCTAACTTGTTCAGGACCGCCTCCAGAAAGGACCATTTGATCATGTCGTATGTTATACTCATATCCGTCTTAATGGTCATAAACTCATAGCGACAGTTTTTGTTAGTACGCAAGCCGTGGAACATTTCCTGAGCAATTAAGATATTATTCATGATTAATCTTCCAGATACAAAAGCCGACTGTGTTTCCGAGATGATGCGGGGTAAAAAAATTTTCAACCGCAGACATAGAAGTTTAGAGATAATCTTGTAAGCCACGTTGCAGAGGCTAATAGGCCTAAATTCTGACATCCATTTAGGTTGACTCGTCTTAGGTATTAGACAGATATTAGTCTCATTCAGTCGAGCATCAAACTTTCTAGATATGAAGAAATCCCTAACCAGACCGACTAAATCTCCCTTCATAATCCCCCAATATCGTTGAAAAAACAAAGCTGTCATCCCATCGGGTCCAGGGGCCTTCTCATGGTGCACTGCAAAGAGCGCTATCTTAACTTCATTTTCTGTTACATCTCTCATCAATGTTCGATTCATGTTACCGGTAATAACTAGATCAACATTTTCGAGAACCTGAGTAAAATCAACCGGCCCGGTAGTTGTAAAAAAGTCAGTAAAATACTCTGTCGCTATGTCCTCCATTCCTTCCGGTTCTTCCTCCCAATCCCCTCGTGAATTAAATAAACCCGAGATGCGGTTCCTCGCCCGTCGTTGCTTGGTTGTTGCGTGGAAGAATTTTGTATTCTTATCACGCTCTTTTAACCACAAATTCCTACTCTTTTGCTTCCAGTAGATTTCTTCATCCTTATATGCCTCTTGTAGTTTCCTTTTTATTTCTACAACTTCACCTGGAGGTACAACATCATCATTTCGTGCTTCCTCCAATTTTTCCTTCAGTGAGTCAATTGTTCCCTTCCCTGGAGGTACATTGTTTTTTCGCCACCAAAAGATTGAATTCCGACAATTACGTACTTTATCCACAAAAACTGGAATCCTAAAATTTCGAGTGCGTTGCCAACCACACTTTATAGCCTCAGAGAAACCCTCCTTCCCTATACATCTCTTATCAAAATGGAAATTTTTATAATATTTCTCCGTCTTGTAATTGGATTTTAGCAGAATTGGTCTATGATCAGACCCAATCCGTGCAAGGTATTCCACCTTCGAGTGCCCAAAAGCATTATGTCATTCCTCATTTCCCACTGCTCTATCTAGCTTACAACGTACTTTTTGGTTATTTCGAGTACCTTGCCATGATAATTGATCTCCTGCGCAAGAAAACTCTGTCATCCCGCAATGATTTAGCATCTGATTAAAGGGAATAAAAGATGTTGCAGCTCTCATTTTGCCCCCTTTTTCTCATGGTTTTCGGTTAATTCGTTAAGATCACCTATGATCAACCAATCGGTCGATCTACTCGATCCTATTTCCATTAGTCTATCCTAAACAAAACCCATATTTGCAGCGAACGGGTCACTGTAGACAAAGGAGATTGATACTTTAAATCCATAAAGCGAAGCATTGACATCGATAATACGATTATTCGAATATAAAAATCCAAATTTATTTCATTATTATAAAAGATAGCAAGTCCGCCGCCTAATCCAATAGGATCCACGATATACAAGTTATTAAAACCAAACTCAACTCTAAATTTTTGTAAACAAAAGAAAGATTGCTTTGTCTCAGATAAGAAAATAATATCAGGACGAAATTTTTTCCATAGATCCCTCAAAGTGTCTGCTGTCAAATCCCCGCCCAGAACTTGACAGTTTTAGCTCAAAATCTTCACGGATGAGCCGGTGGATTCAGGGGAGCCACCATTCCTTTCTTTGATGTTTTGGGAAGAATCATGTCCTTTGTACTTCCCGTAGTCTCCGAACCCAAGTTCTTAATTCCTGTAACACGAGATGACAAATTTTTAGTACCATAGGAAGCCTTAACAAGTCGGCCCTTAGAATCCATACGCTTTCGTGGCGAAACCATTAACATCATGTTCATTTTCCTAAAGCCCATTCCTTTAATTTTCCCAGGACTTCTACTACTCTTTGTCAAACCATTCAAACCAGTTCTCTTACTATTTAAATTAATGCCATGTAAACCAGACGCAATGCCATCGATATGCCTTCCTAAACCAGATGCAGAACCAGTGACTAATGAAACCGATCCATGATCAACAATCGTCTGTGTTGTAACAAGATCAGTACACAACATACCTTCAACACTAGTTGGGTCCAAATGGATAGCATCCTCCGCCTCAACCAGCTATGCGGCGAAACCATCATCAACCACAACAGCTTGGGCCTCGTTCTCCTACTCATTGTCCCAAAACTCCTCATCAAAACCATGTTCCAAACCAGCTTGATCATCATCTGCCTCTGGTAAATCCATATCATCATTAGCCTCTCCTAGATTCTCCTCATTGATCATCTCCCCCTCCTCCACAAGGAGGTCATCATTGACCATCAAATTCTCCTCCAGACCAACCTTTGTACTCTCATTCTTCCCACACTCATCCTCAACAGTAGCTACAGCCTTTCCTTTGTTAAGGATGTGAGCCACATGTGCCTGCTCCTCCGTTAAACCCTCTTGACGCGAACTTGAGGTCAAAGTGTATAAAGGCTTCGACCAAGTTTGGCGACGCTGCTGTCCATAAGACGCGATGCCCGTCTTAAGACTATTGTCCTTAGTACTAGTCCGATAATTACCCCCTTTGTACCCCTTTGGACGGACCTGTCTCTGAGCACCATTACCATCAGCGCTATGCCTCACCACCGTAGCATAGGAGGCTTTATTCCCTCCCTTGGAGTTCGTACAATCCAATTGCTTTCCACTCGGACCAGAATTGTGCCTACCTAGGCTCTCTCTGTGAATTTATATTTATAAATTGAAAAACTTATTAAATTCTATATTAAATTCAAGTACGGTTCGCCTCAAAACCACGTCTCACAAATTGTAATAATCTTGAATGGTGTACAATCTTCAATCTGTCACATCTCAGTAAAAATCCACCCCGCCCCGCTGATTCCATTCAACGCCAATGTGTGAAAAATACATATTGCGGAATAAGTGTGCTTTGTAAAAATAAACGGGGGATGATAATGTTTGAATGGTGGTTATTTATAGTGCGATAAAAGGGTAATAATTAATAAAAAAAAATTCAAAATTTTGATAAATTTTTAATGATCAAAAATATTAATTAAGTAGAATCGGTCTGTTTTATAAAATTAATAAATACAATTTAAAAAATTATCTGAAAATACTTTTTGTCAAACGTATATATTATATGTGTAGACACATATATACATACATAAATTTGTGTATTCTATAAATTTTTATTTAAAGTATACATTAGTAAAAAGACAATTTGTAGGTTTTCTATTTTCATGATATTTGTATGTTATTGAATTGTTTTCTAATTGCAAAATAAATAAAGATTAATTTACAGAAATACACTTAAAAGGAAAAGAAATT
>OVAN01012892.1:0-13320 GCA_900406275.1 Anastatica hierochuntica | reverse complement strand
GCATTAACAACGAATATTCATATTCGTCGTTAAATCGTCGCTAATATACTAGTATTTAACGACGATTAGTTTCGTCGTTAAATAACGACGAATTAACGACGATCATCGGGAATTCGTCGTTAATTCGTCGCTAATTAACGACGCTGCAAAATCGTCGCTAAATTTCGTTGCTAAATGACCAGTTTCTTGTAGTGGTAACTCGAATCATTCTTTCGCTACATCATTTGATCAGACCCACTATCAATTGCAGAGAGTTGCACTTGTGCTAAGCCCTCTGCTAACAGCTGGTGAGCCTCTGTTCTTACTCTTCCTAACCGCCAGCCACCATCACAAGCTGCCACAACTGAAGCTAACAATGGTATTCCCGTAATACAAGACCTGGAAGAGACTACAATATCAAATAATCGACCCATTGGAGACCAATTGTCCCACCAAAACAGAGTAGCTCTGCCATCGTTAACCTTAACCTTGGTGAGATCGAAAGCCAGCTGCCGCAACTTGAGCAGTTTACGCTAATTCCGAGAACCAATACTTGCTGAAGCTAGCCATAGTGAGTTTTCTCAAATCAGCAAATCGTTTAACCTAATTAACCCTCCCTCAGCCTTCATCAAACACACATCAGACCAGGATATCTTAGCTTTCCGAGAGCTCAACTCAGCCCCCGACCATAAAAAAGTTGCGCACAATTAATCAAAGACACTGCTTGGGTAATCGGATAATGGAACAGCATAACTATGAGATGATGCGAATGATGGAAAACAAGAGTTGAAGTCGACCTGCAAATGATAAAAAGCGAACTGGCCAAGATTGGAACTTGAGCTTGATCTTCGAAAGAAGAGACTCATAATCCTTCGGCTTCATTCGTTTGTTCGTTATAGGTACGCCAAGATAATGAAAAGGGAGAGTCTCCAACGTGAAACTATGGTGACACGGAATGGTATCAAGGTCTGAAGCTTGTACACCCACAACAAACAATGATGACTTGTCCAAATTGATTCGCAGACCCGATATCTGAGCAAAGTTCACGAAAGTGTCCACTACCGAGTCAATAGATGTGATTTTCCCATCCGTGAATACTTTTATATCATCCGCGAAGCAAAAATGCGTAAGGTTGAGGGCCTTTCATTTAGGATGATACCCAATGAGACAAGCAGTAGCCTTCTTATCCAAGAGAGCGGATAACACATTCATTGCTACTACAAAAAGATATGGAGAAAGAGCGCAACCTCGACGCAACCCCTGCCGGCTACGAAAAAGGTTGGCTAGTTCACCATTTACTTGAACCGAGAATGAAGCCGTTGAAATAAACGTATACACCCATTTGATGAACAACTCAGGAATCCCCTTGACTTGCTGAACATTACGGAGGAAGTTCCATTGTATTGTGTCAAAGCCTTAGCAATATCAATCTTTAGCATATCACGAGAGGAGATAGAATATTTATGGTTTTCTTTGACTAATTCAGTAGCTACCAGAACATTCTCCAACAATAAACGATCCTGGACAAATGCGGATTGATTGGGAGCATAAACCGCGGCAATACTCGCTTGAGCCGGTTCGCAAGAATTTTGGAGATTACTTTATACAGAGTATTGCAACACGAAATTGGACGATATTCACGAATCTCCATTGCATTCTCCTTCTTTGGTATGCGATCTAAGATTGTATCATTTAACTCCTTCGGCAAGTAACCATTTGCGAAGAAGGATTGAACAACACAGACTACACCCGACCAATAACCGACCAAGCTGACTGGAAAAAGTCCTTCGTAAACCCATCCGGTCAAGGAGACTTACACGATGGCATAACAAACAAAACATTTCGAATATCCTCCTCAGATACAACACTCACTAAGGCCTCCTTGTCGATTTGAGAGCAACGGAAACTCAACAAATCTTCCGGTTGATGAATATCGATCCCAACATAATCATCAGGCTCCTCCTGCAAGAAAGTCCGGAACCAACTCTCTACTTCGTCTTTCATTACCTATTAATCCGAAATCAAGACGCCAAAGATACTTCGAACCACCAGAATAACATTATGAGATGCTCGAGCTTGTGCTACACCATGGAAGTATTTATTGTTTTGATCTCCAACTTGGAGCCAGTGAATCTTCGCCTTCTGCTTTAGATAAACCTCCTCCAATGCAATGACCTTCTTCCATATCTATGTCGCTACAACGACTGCTTCAACTCATTAGCCCCTGGATTTTGTAAAGCTTTGGATTGCTTATCACATAGATGATTATAAGATTCCTTAGCTTTTAGCGACAAATCACTAATGTGTGTACGGTTGAGAGAATTGAGCTTGCCTTTTATAGACTTTAGTTTCTTTGAGAGGAGATAGAGAGCCATATGAGAGATATGTAAAGGGTCTGTGGAAGAACATTGAACAGCCACCAAGGGGAGAAATTCCTCACACAGGGAGATAACATTGAAGTACTTAAACGGACGACAAGAGCATGTTGTCTTTGACGTAAGAAACGGTTGACAGCGCGCATGATCTGAACAACCACCAGCATCAAAACTGCAAAGGAATGAGAGAAACAAGGCAGCCAAGAAGTATTTATTAACACCCGATCAAGCTTTTTACCAATAGGACTTCCATCCTAATGGTTCGACCACGTGTATTGAGGCCCATGATGTGATAAATCTGCAAGAGAGCAAGAAGCTACCAAGTCTCGAAACTCGCGACAACCCCTGGTAAGTGGAGCACCCTCGGAATGCTCATCCAAAGATAATATATCATTGAAATCTTCCATAAGAACCCAAGGTTTGGAAGTAAAAAGTGGCAAACTGTAATGATTCTTAATGTCTTCCCATAACTCTCTACGCTCCACATCAGTGTTATGAGCATAAATGAAAGAACAGAAGAACTCAATCTGATGATGCGGCACCGAAACAGAACATGTTATGATATGAGAAGATTTAAACATTAGAGTAAGAGACACTGAGTCATTCCACATTATCCAAATCCTCCCAAGCCGATAGTGTTCATAATTAGACATAAAAGATCACCCTGGAAAAGATGAGAAAATCCCTTCAGCTTTCCTCTCTGTAACCCGAGTTTCCAATAAAGCGCCAAAGGAAATGGATGAAGAATACAACCAACTATGAAGAAGACGTTGTTTCCGAATTTGATTGAAACCCCTTATGTTCAAAGAGAAAATGGTCATTAGTGTTTTCTAGAGTGTGCTCTACTAGCCTTCTGAGTTAAGGGTAAATCCTTGGTCACTGCTCTAGCATCCTCTTTTTGCCGATTGAATCCTTTATTATGTCTAGAAGATGGCCGCAATTGCTGCTTCTCCGGCTGAGAAGCCACATTAAGCGTACTCTTCTGTGACATTACTTCTCCCTCCTCTAACTCCTCTGATTTACTCTCTGAAGTATCTCCTTGCATGTCAACCAAACCATCCTCCATTTCATCTTCAAGAACTGAGAAACGAGAAGGAGATATGTGAGTGTCGTCACTTGGGTTATCAAGTCCAGAAGGCCTAGTTAATTTTTGCGGCGAAATCCGTTGCTCTGTATCAACATGCTCTGTATTCTCTCCTACGTCTTTATCAACTACAGAAACACTAGCCTCTATAGTCGCTTGTTCCCCAATCTCAACACCTTCAGAAGTACCAGCCTCTACACCAATCTGATTTTCCGCAGCCAACGAGTCCTCCCTCTAGACAGAACTTGATTCCAAAAGCTTTCCAGAAGATGCCGAGTCCAACAAAAGTCTCTCACTAGAATCTCCCGGAGCTGCAGGTAGAGGTTCATGTGTCAAAGGAATGTCTTGTGAACAGCCTTGAGCCACAGTCTCACCTGTTCCAAGTCTGCGAGTCACTGGACGCAGACCACATTTATTATCATTTTGCCCCCACTTTTGACATATAACACAACGTGGAGACAGCTACGGGTAAGCAACATCAATGTCAGCCTTAAAACCTTTCTTTAGTTTCAGTTGAATTCTCTTCGGAAGCTCTTTAGTAAGATCCGCCTCAACAAAAAACTTGCCTTCGCCAAATTAGTAAAAGCAATGGTATCCGCGTGCAGCCTCTTCGGATGACCCACCGCACTAGAAACAAAAGACAATCCCTTCTCTGAATAAACCCGCGAAGACACCTGCTTGAAATCCACCCAGATAGGTATTGATGTTAAGATTGATTGCGTGTCTACCAAGGCAGGATTCCACTCCCATACTACCATTGGCACTTCAGCAATGTTCCACGTGGCCCGACGAAGAACACGAGCACGACATGAGGGATCAACTATTCTTAATTTCATCGTGGTAGAATCAACTATATGAACATCAATTCGTGCAGCTTTCTCCCCCAACACCCAAATCTTATTAACGATGACATGAAGTTTGGCTACGTGCGGAGCAGAATCCAGAAATCGTCTAATTACAAAATTATTCCATAGATGGTTTGAATCTTCTACAATATCATCATGTATATCAATGGATGTTAGCCATTATCCACTGAAATTGTTAGATCATGTTTCTTAAGAAAACCAGGCCGGAGCTGGCAACAGAGAGCCTAGATGGCTTAGAGATTGGATTTGAAGTCTTCTCAGAGGATGAGGATCCATGTGGAGAGAGATCACCATTATCCCCAGTAGCCATGGCCACTAAGGAGAGCGAGAGCCGCTGATGTGATTGGAAAGGCGATTACGTCATTAGAGCGACTAAGGTTGTGGTATAGTAAAAATATATTGTTGACAGTGGGATCTTCTATGTTACATAAGTTAAAATGGATCTTCTACACTACGTAATATTTCTAGAAACATTACGAAAATCTAAAAACTATATTCTTTCGTACCTAATCTAGAAGTTATTTTATGATTTATCTTGTCTAGATATGATAAACATCAAAACAAAAGTTATGAGTAGAGTAAACATTAAAACAAAAGTTAGCTGGTGTAAATCATTTCCTAAGAATACATGGTATTATTAATTATTAATAGAGATTTCAAGGATGTCTATCGGACCGACTTGGCTCCAAGATCGACTAATGCAAGAGTCTCGTCTTTTGCACCTATCTTTACTTCTTCCTTTAGGAGTTTTGGGTGTATCGGTTTTCTTTTTTGGCTGAGCCTATTGTCTTTGTTTTTCAGGAGCATTTTCCTATGTTTTATTTGGACATGTCTTGTTCTCTCAATAATAAGAAACTAGAAGTTTAAAAAAATAGAGTTTCCAACTCGAGACTCAACAAAAGATTCCTTATGGCCTTAATACCAGGATGTGGGTGGATCTATGGATTCAATAAAAGCTAGCTAGGCCGGCCATAGCGAAAATCACAGTGGCACATCCTTTGATGATTGCCAGTTATTTTGTGGATCATAGATCGAAGTAGTGAAATCTACATATGTTGGAGCAATTTGTAGTTCTTGGAGATATACCTTTGATTTGGAGCTTACCTATTAGTTAATCATTCCATATGGATGATTCTTGTTGGCAATATACAAATTATGGGCAATAAATTGTAAAATCAGAAAGTTGGATGGCACAAAATATGTTAAACCCGGCAGAAGACACGAGGATATACGAAACCTAGTGTTCATGTTCATAAAAGTCATGCATGAAAGTTAGAGCCCTTCAGAAGATACGTAAAATTGTCTATGATCATATTGTAGTGGCACAAAGTTTGGTGCATCATGAAAAAAATTGGGATAATCATTGTCCCAAGTTTGGTAGTACAAAAAAACGGTAAATCATGCTTTCTTTGAGTGTCCACCAGCTAGGTAGACATGGACCCTAGAGCCCATTTCCACAGACTCGGGAAGATTTCCCTCATCAAGACTCTATGTAAATATGGATAACCTTTTTTGGAGAGATTGAGATGTGGTGGAGGAGGATCAATACTCTTGGATACTTTGGTTTATTTGGAAAACTCATAATGATAAACAAATTTTCGGGGGATTACCAGAGAGCCCCAGATTAGAGAGCCCCAAATACGATCAGCAATGCTCTAGTTGAGTGTCGATCATGGTTTCAAGTCATCAAGAGAAGAGATGGTCCCTAGTAATGGATCGTTGTCTACCTATCCCAAACCTTATGTTTGCGGAACTTATGTTTGGTGGATGGATCTTGGAAAAATATTGACGAAAAAGTGGTCTTGGATGGCCTCATTTCAGAGATGATGATGAATGAACTTTCATGGGTTTAGTGAACCAGGTCCAACGTCTATAACCACTTCAATCAGTATTTGAAACCCAAACTCGTACGAGTATCCGAAAAGATCTAAACACCTGAAAATCCTAAACCAACCCAAACTCGAAGTAAAAATAAATGAAAAATCTAAATATTTTTAGTCGGAATTCTAACGTGAACTCAAAACTCGAAATAACTAAAACTTTTGAACTCAATCCTTGAATCTTAACATAATCAATCATAAATTGAATAAATAAAAAGTTAAAAACATCCGTACGGTCGCGCGGATCACATTATAGTTAAATAATTAATTAAAATAAGATAGTAATCAACCAGTCCAACTTTAATGTGGTCCAATCTGACTTTATACTTAATATATAAAATTATTATTTTCTTTTAATTTTTTTTAATATTAGCGTTAAATAAAATAAAACTAGCTCGAATCAAGAATCTAGTATCGATTACAATTGTGAGTCATCTTATATATTATTTTAGATTTACATTATTACTAATAAATAAATTAAATTTTTTTTTATCATTAAAACATTAAATATTGAAAAAGATCATGTTATGGTCATCTTTAACATTCCAATTTTATAATCATCTTATACCATTTTAAATGCAAAATAAAAATTTGATATAATAGAAATTATATCTAAAAATTTATTGTATATGAAAGATTTCTGATTATGAAAAATTCAATCAGATAAAAAACTATCTTATATCATTTTGCACTACGTGTTGATTTGTATCTTGCACGAAAAATATTGTGTTTTCTTGTGAATTTAACTCCGAAAACTGACTTTATTTTTTTGCTCCTCAGTAAGTTTTTTGGGTCGAAGAACAAAAATGTGTATGATTAGTAAGTTTTCTGGGTCGAAGAACCAAACGTTTTATGATTTATGAACTTCATTTATTTGCTTTTTTTATCATAATTGATATAAACATGATAACCTTTTAGCTAGATATTAAGATTTTATACAACGTGATACTTGATGCTTAAAGTATTAAGAAATTCATCGTCAACTTCTTCAAAATTTAAGTATTTGGATGGAACTTGGTCCTCTATTTCCAAAGAATAGAGGAGTCACAACTCAAACAGATCTGTAAGTATCATTTTTTCCTCCGTTTTAGACTATTTTGTATCTTCCTATTTTTCAAAGATTCCATAGTGAATCTCTTTGTAGATGCCTTGTCCAACAATATGGCATAAGTGTTGGGTGTATTATTTAATTTACCAATTAGCTCTCTCCAAACTTCTTGTGTGCAATAAGTAAACTATAACAACATATTTCATATACTACTACAACGTTACACTTCATTTATTTTTGAAAACTAAATTATTACACTAATTAAAAGGAGAAAACTATCCTCCCTTTTGCCACGTCAGCTTTGCAGGTCCACTTTAAAACAAATGCTCTTTAATTGATATCTAAAACGCACTGGTTTTCCATTTCTCTAATTGGGCATGCGACAGGTTAAAAGAAGCCCAACTTACCCTGCCTCTCGAACACAACTACTCCTCTCCAAACCAAACCAGTTGCTCCACGCCGTAACCCTAATTTCTCTTCCAAAACTCTCATCCTTGATCCTCCTTTCTTCTCATCCTTTGTCTTCCATAGCCGTTCCACCATCTCTTTCTCCTTACCATTACACTATTAACATCACCTATTATGCCGCATTTACGCCATCGACTCTCTACCTTCTCCATCCCAACCGAGGAATCCCATTCACATAAAAGGACCCCAAACTTCAGCTTTATTTTTCAAAGAAACCAACCGTGAAAGCAACTTACACTGCCGAGAGAAACCAAATCAGACGCCGCAATAAAGCACGCCGTGATCGGGAATCTTTACGTTTGGGTTCTGTCGCTGACAACGATTTGTGAATGTTGAGTCGAGTCCCTCTTATTCTATTCACCGCCGCATTAAGAAGAAAATGAATTGGCTGAGAGGCAAAGGAGCATCCCTTATGCCTCATCTAAAGAAGAAACCCAATTTTCAATGGTCTCTCTCCACAATTCTTTATCTCCACCAAGGTCATCCATTTCTATTCTCTCTTCTTTATGATTTTTTTTGTTTCACTCGAAAAAATTATAACTTTTGGCCAAATTCGAAGAATTTTGTTTAGGGATTGTTTTGTTGTTCATCTAGAAGGCCAAAGCGATTTGGTGTTGGTGGTGCTTTGAGGCTATGTTTGTTTCCCCATTAAGTAGGTTCATCCAGACGATGCATCTGGATGGATCATCTGAATGACGTTCGTTTCCATTTTAGTCCGCTCATCTGGATGATTCATCTAAATGTTGTGTTCGTTTGCTTATCTAGATGGTTCATCTGAATGATTGTAATAAGAAAAAGACTAAAATAATCATGTTTTATTACTTTTTAACAATATTCATCTAAATGTTGTTTTCATATTATTTTTTTAATCATAACCATATCTTTTTTATATCTTAATCCTATTTTTTCTATTTTAATATTAACCAAATTAATTTTATCTTTTTTTTTTGCAAAAAAGTATGATTATGCAGTTTTTTATATGAAAATGTGATTATACGGTTTTGACGGTAAAATGCGGTTCTGCGGTTTTGACGAAAATTTATGAGTTTACGGTTTTTTACGGTAATTTTTGATTTTGCGATTTAGGCGGGAAATTGCGATTTAACATTTTTGGCGGAAAATATGTAATTTTACGTTTTTGACGGAAAGTATGTGATTTTGCGGTTTTGGCGGGAAAATACGAATTTACGGTTTTGGCAGAAAAATAAGATTTTACGGTTTTGACGGAAAAATATGATTTTAAGGTTTTGAAGGGGAAATGAGATTTTGAGTTTTTGGCAAAAAATGAGATTTTGCGTTTAGGTAGAAAAATATGATTTTATGGTTTTGGTCCGAAAATATGATTTTAAAGTTTTGGCAAGAAAATGAGATTTTGTAGTTTTGGCGGGAAAATACGATATTACGGTTTCGGTGGGAAATTGCAATTTTACGATTTTGACAGAAAATATGAGATTTTACGTTTTTGGCGGAAAATATGTGATTTTACGTTTTTGGCGGGAAAATGAAATTTCACGGTTTTGGTGGGAAAATACGATTTAACTGTTTTGGTGGGAAAAAACAATATTACGATTTTGGCGTAAAATATGATTTTGCAGTTTGGACGGAAAAATGAGATTTTGCGTCTTTTGTGGGAAAAATGAGATTTTGCGGTTTTGGTGGAAAATGACGGTATTACGATTTTGGCGAGAAAATACAGTTTTATGGTTTTGGCGCGAAAATGTAATTTTACTGTTTTAGCGGGAAATTGTGATTTTGCATTTTTGGTGGGGAAATGTGATTTTGCATTTTTGGCAGGAAAATATGATTTTGCAGTTGTTGTGAGAAAATATGATATTACGATTTTGATGGGAAACTACGATTTTATGGTTTTGGTGTGAAAATGTAATTTTGCGGTTTTGGCGGGAAAACGAGATTTAGCGTTTTGGCGGAAAAATGTGGTTTTGCGGTTTTACAAAAAAAATGTAACGTGGAAAATTGTTATTTTAAGGTGTTTGCGTAAAAATGAGGTTTGGAGTTTTGTAGCAAAATGTGGTCTTGTTGTTTCCGCGGAAAATATAATTTTGCGGTTTTTATTGAAAATATAATTTTATGTTTTCTGTGGGAAAAGGTGATTTCAGGTATGTAATTTGAGGTTTAATTTTTGTGTAATTTTTATGTTGCTTAGGGGTATTTTAGTCTTTTACTAATTTCAATGAATCATCTCCTTTCAGATAATCCGATAAGGATCATCTAGATTTTTTAAATTTTGTGTGTATTTTACAAAGTTATTCAGAAGATCCATCTGAATGATGTTTAATTACGCACTAAATGAACAACAAAACAGAGACTCGTCCAGATGGATCATCTGAATGAGGAAACAAACAAGTCCAGACTCCTAAGAAGGACCTTACTCGCTATATCAAATGGCCAAAAGCAACGACAGAAGCGTATTCTCAAGCAGAGGTTTGAAAGTCCCACAGGCCTATTAACAAGTAAAGTTTAACAAGATTTATGAAAACAAGAATTCAATAAGAATCACTTTCTTATTAGCTTATAAAATTACTCTAAACTAAGCTTTCTCAATACAACTCACACTTTAGACATGACTCGGCTATTGCTCTTAAATAGAAAAACAAAACAAACTCCTAACCCTACTAGGAAACTCTTTTAATTAAGTCCTTATCCTAAACTTATTAAAACTTATTAAAACTCCAAAACCTAATAGGATAATTACTTTAGCTTGCACCTCAAGCTATGTTCAAGTTTAATCCAACAATCACCCCTTTAAACTTGAAGTTCATACTCGAGAGATCTTGAACACCAACAAACTCCCTCATTTCCTTAAACTTGATTCTTCCAAGATCTTTTGTCAGTATGTCCGTCTTTTGCTTTTCCCCAGGGATATATTCAACAATGATTTGATCAATCTCGACATATTCACGTATGAAATGATATCTTGTGTGTATGTGTTTGCTGCGTCTATGAACCATTAGATTTTTCGTAAGGGCAATCGCAGATTTATTGTCAATTTTAATCACCACTTTTTCGTCCATTACTCCATTGATCTCCTTTACTAGCTCCTGAAGCCATATCGCTTGTCTGGCTGCCTCAGCTCAAGCCATGAACTCCGCTTCACAGGATGACAAAGGCACCGTGTCTTGTTTCTGAGAGCACCAAGAAACAGGACTATCTCCAAGATAGAAAATATGACATGCTTTGCTTCTTCCGTCATTTGGATCCACGTTATAGCTGCTATCACTGTATCATATTAATTTCGACATCCCTGAAGCCATTCTCTTGAAATTCAAGCCATAAGAGGTGATTCCCTGCAAATATCTTAAACACTGCTTCAAAGCTGCTCCATGAGACTCCCTTGGACTTCGCATATACTACTCAATACCCCAACACAGTATGACATATCTCGTCGTGTATGAATTAGATAACATAGACAGTCAATTACTCGTCTGAAATTCGTGGCCTCTTTCTCCTTCTCATTCTCGGATTTTGCTAGTTTTAAACCAGAGTCCACCGACACATGAGTAGGATTGCAGTCTTTAATTCCGGACTCTTCTAGGATTCTTAATGCATATCGATTTTGACTTAGAGTTATTCTTTCTTCATGTTGAACAACTTCGATTCCCAAATAGTAAGTCAGCCTTCCGAGGTCTATCATCTCGAATTTTTGATGCCATTTCTTTCTTAAAGTCTTGAATCATTCCTTTGTTTGTTCCTGTAATGAACAAATCATCCAAATAAACAACAAGAAGAAGGATGTTTCCACTTACAGATTTTCGGTAGACAGATGGCTCCTTTAAACATTTTGTAAACTTAAGTTCTTGTAGAATTCGATTAAGTTTATCGTTCCATGCTCTCGGTGCTTGTCTTAGACCATAAAGTGGCTTGTTTAGTTTATATACTTTGTCTTCACTGCACCTTAATATGAATCCTTCTGGTTGTGCCACATAAACAACTTCTTTCAATTTTCCATAGAGAAACGCCGTTTTGACATCAAGATGATGCATTTCCCAATCATTCGAGGCAACTAGATTCACAAGTATTTGAGTTGTCTCTATTCAAGCTACCGAAGCAAACACCTCATCAAAACGAATTCCATGTTGTTGTACATATCCCTTAGTAACCAATCTCGTATTGTACTTGTTAATGCTTCCATCCAAATTTCTCTTAAGTTTGAAAATCTACTTCAAACCTATTGGCTTTACACCCACCGACAATTCCACAAGATTCCATGATTCAAGTTTTGTGATTGAGTGTATCTCATCATCACAAGAAAGTATCCATTCTTTAGAATTCTTCGCTTCTTCAGAGTTCCTTGGCTCATTGTTCAAACACAGGAGAAGTTCTTCTCCTTCTCAATCCGCAAATAATATATAATAATCGAGATATTTTGGTTTTAAACTTGCCTCTGAGACCTTCTTGTCACGACAGTGAGAGTTGTTATAACTGTAACAGGTTGATTTTCATATTCAAACCCGCCATCATCTTCTTCCTCTTGCTCTTGCGGCAGCGTTTCTTCACCATTAACACCGCTGCACCTCTAGTCATGAGCACGATCATCTTCTCTGGTGGTTTCGTGCTCTGTTTCTGTTATATCCGGGTCACCTCTTGTGACTTGAANCCCGAAATATATCACTGCAAGTGCACAGCAAACGCAGTAGTATAGATGGGATCGAATCCACAGAGACCAAGAAACACACTAAGATTCTTAATTTTGGATCAAGCTAGAAGACAAAATGTGAATGGTTGTTTGTTTGTGACTAAGTAAACGAATATTAAAACGATTAAAATCAAATAGCGAAAGCGTCAGGCGTTAGGGAATCGCAGGAAATCAAATCATGAATATAAGAATTTATCAGGGAATCAATTAGGGACCGTTCTCGAACTCAAAACTCAAATGTATAATCTTTCCACTCTCGTGGCTCCGGTTACTATGTTTAACAACCTAAAGACTAACTCTCGCTGAATTCAGATGGTTAAACACGCATTCAGTTCAGATTTTGATTTGTTCACAAAGAACCTTAACATCAACTCTCGTTAGCTAAAGATACTTTGCTCACACGGATTATTTTCAAGCAATTGAAACAACTCACGTTGTGTTCAATTAACCTAAGATCATGAACTAGGTGATCAGTCAAGTTCAAGCACTAAGAACAATTCGTGTGAAGAATTCTATTGATAATTCCCTGAATTAGCAATCCTAAACATTCAATCTCATCAATTCCTTTGAAAACCCTAAAACCTAACAGGGAAACTACTCAGACATGGTGATGGAAACAGAAAACATGGTTGAATTGAGAGACATGTAATAGAATAATAAAAATGGGGTTCAGAAGACTTTTCCAAAAGTAATGGCGAAGAGATTCGTCTCCCAAAGCTTACAACGTAAAAAAAGAATTCAAAAGTCTGTCAAAAAGTACCAAACCTAAAAACGTCCTCAGCTTCTTTTTGTGTTTCAGGATTTTTTCCAAAAAATTAGGAAATCAGAAAAAGGAAATTAATTATTTTTTTCGTCAGGAGGGATGATCGATGATCGCCCCTATGGATCGATCGATCACAAAGTGAAATCGGGGCCGATCGATCGATCCACTTGGGGTGATCGATCGATCCAGGCTTCTCAGCTTGA
>OVAN01012891.1:0-12074 GCA_900406275.1 Anastatica hierochuntica | reverse complement strand
ATGACGATTCATTAGGGTTTTTCGAAAATGTCAAGTTTGGGAAGATAAGAAAAAGATCTCGAAAAGATTTAGGATAATCAGGGAAAAAGGAATATTTCCGAGAAGATATGTACGAATCGGGACAGAAAAGGAAATCGAGCCAGCCCTCGAGGATCTATATAAAGGATGCAAAGTCAAGAGACATTCATTCATTCATTCATTCACAGAGCTTTTCGTCACCACAAAACACTTAGAAAAACTAGGGTTCTTGTTCCGTTTTTCGTTAGCGAGCTGCGTCTCAACTAGGATACGAGTCTGCGTCGTAGTTTTAGGTAATCGTTACCAACAGATCTCGCGGCCACGGCTTAACACCGGTTAAGCACGCTCCAATCACGAAATTCGAATAAGATCCCTTAACTTCTTTGTTAACTATGTATGTTGATTCGTTCCTCCTTTACGCTTTTCGCATACTTTGGATTCGTTCTCGTACTTGCTTTTTTTTACGAATCCTGTTCTGTTCTAACCGTTAATTTCATATCAATTCGCAATCTGTTTCGTATCAATCTATTTTCATTGTTAACTTGTCTCGTTTCGTAATTCAAATATCGTTAACCTATATCTTGCATACTGCTCGTTCATACGTTTTACTCACGCTGTCTTGTTTGATCTTATCTCGCAGATAAATTTCGTATTTATTATTCACTAATTCGCTAATTCGCTATCTCGATCTGGTTATCTTTGGCTACAGAATCGGTGAACCACATATCATTGACAGTGAGAATTTTGGTTCCCACATCGCTTCTGCTTGTCCGTTTCCTTGCGGGTATCACAAGGTCGACTTACTGAGTCTGATTCTCTATCGAGCGAAGAATCCCTTGAACTTATCCGAGGTGAATTGCGACCCGTTGTCGGTGACTATCTCATAGGGGAGGTTGTTGCGGCAGATGAAGAATTTCCAGACAAAATTTTGGACTTCGATAGCCTCGATTTTTGTGTATGCCTTTGCCTCGAGACATTTTGTGAAGTAGTCGAAGACTATGAGCTTTAATTTTCTTTGGTTAGAGGGTGGTATGGGTCCGACGATGTCCATGTTCCATCGCATGAAGGGGTATGGTTCAGTGGAGGTCGTGAGTAGTTCAATCGGGTCGTGTATCGTGTCTCCATGACGCTGGCACTTTACACACTTCTGTGCAAACTCTTCGCAATCCTTGATGAGGGTAGGCCAATAAAAGTCGTGGTTTTTGACTTGTAAAGTTAGTGATCTACCTCTGGAGTGGTTGCCTCCTACTCCCTCGTGAGCTTCGCGCATTACCCGTATCATTTCGCCTCCAACGATGCAATGCAGTAGCGTTCCTGTGGCGCTCCATTGATATAATCCGTCTTCGACCATCGTGAAGCGAGCCGCACGCTTGCGTAGGCTGCGGGCTTCCCACTTATCGTTGGGTAGTATACCGTCGGTAATGTAGTCTCTAATTTCAGTGCGCCAATCTTGGTCGCCGAGGTGAGCGTTCGGGTTTGTTGGTGGTGCTTTAATTTCGGCTAGAGCGGGGTCACTCTCCGGTTCTTCGACGTGGATTATACATACGCCTTTGGGCAGGTCGATACTTGGTCGTTCGATGCATTCAACTGGTATGGTTCTTTTAACAGTTGGGTCAGACGTGGAGGCCAGCGCGATTAGGGCGTCTGCGGAGGCGTTCTCGCTTCGTGGTATTTTGGTCAAGGTGAACGATTCGAATTGCTGGACAAGATTTTTGACAACGCTAAGGTAAGCATCCATCCGCTCGTTTTTGGCGTCAAAATCTCCGTTGTACTGGCTTGTGACCAACTGTGAATCATAGAAAGAGTCGAGGTTCTTTGCGCCTAGTTCCTTAGCGAGGCGCATTCCGGTGATTAAGGCTTTGTACTCCGCCTCGTTATTCGACGCACGGAAGACGAGGTGGAAAGACTGTTCTAAAATTTCGTGGGTTGGCGATTCTAGCTTGACACCCACTCCAGAGTCGTGCTGGCTAGATGAACCATCGGTGTATAGTGTCAACATACGAGTGTCGGACTCGGTGGTAGTTAACTCGGGTGGTAATTCGATCAGGAAATCCGCAAGTATCTGAGACTTGGCTCTTGTGCGAGTTATGTATTTGATGTTGTATTCGCTGGGCTCGACTGCTCATTTAGCGATTCGGACGGATTAAGTGGGCTGTGCAAAATTGTTCGCAGGGGCTGGTTCGTCAGAACAACGATCGAGTGTGATCACGGCTAGTGCCAGCTTCACGAGGGTCGGGTAGCGCGCCTCGGCACCGTCGAGAGCCTTACTGATTTAGAAGATCGGTTTCTTCTCGCCTCAGTCTTCTCAAACTAAGATACCGCAGACCGCGGCCATTGAGATGGCGATGTATAAGTACAAGGTTTCTTGGTCGACACGTTTGGCTAGGATCGGTGCAGACGAGAGGTACACTTCAAGTTGTCTGAAAGCTTTTTCGCACTTGTCATCCCACTCGAAGCGCTTATTTTTGCGTAGAAGTTGGTAGACGGGTAAGCACTTGTCAGTCGATCTCGATATAAAGCGATTTAATGCGGCGATGCGACCCATCAAGCGTTGCACTTCTCTGTTGTCTCGAGGCGATGACAGTTCAGTGATCGTTGTGATCTTCTTGGGGTTCGCCTCAATTCCTCGCTGCGTTACCATGTATCCCAGGAATTTGCTTGAGGTGACTGCAAAAGTACACTTGGCGGGGTTCAACTTCATGTTGTATTGGTTGAGTGTGGCGAAGCAGGTGCGCAGGTGGTTGACATGGTCTTTGGCGATAAGCGATTTGACAAGCATATTATCGATGTAAACTTCCATTGTGCGGTCTAGCTAATCTAGGAACATGCGGTTGACGAGGCGTTTCTAGGTCGCTCCTGCGTTCTTGAGTCAGAAGGGCATGAATTTGTAGTAGTAGGTTCCACGATCCGTGATGAAAGATGTCTTCTCTCGATCGTCAGGATGCATCATTATTTGGTTGTAGCCTGAGAAAGCGTCCATAAAGGAAAGAAGCTCGTTGCCAGCAGTTACTTCGATGATATTTTCGATGTGCAGGAGTGGGAAGCTATCTTTCAAGCAGGCTTTGTTTAGGTCGGTGAAGTTGACGCAAACTCTCCACTTGTCATTCTTCTTTTTGATGACCACGGGGTTGGTCAACCAGTTCGGATACTTGAACTCGTCGATTGAGCATACTTGCACGAGGCGATCGACTTCATCATTTACTGCTTGGGATCGTTTTGGCCCAGCTTCCGTCTCTTTTGCTTATTGGGTTTGAAAGTTGGGTCGGCGTTAAGTTCGTGATAGGCGACGTTGGGGTCGATTCGAGGCATGTCGCTGGTTGACCATGCAAAAATAGACAAATTTTGCCTGAGGAATTCGACAAGTTCGTCGTGCACTGATACTTCGAGGTTGGCATCGATGCCGACGCAATGCGTGATGTCGTTGGGATCAATGCTTACCTGAAGTATCTTGTCTAGTTTTGGTGCTTCTTCTGTGAGGTTTCGAGGACTATTTCTGCGTTCCCAGACATTTCAGCTGGTTCGGGTTTGTCGACAGGGTTCAAGATAACGTATGAACGGCAGAGTTTGAGCTCAGCTATGAAACACGTCCTGGCAATGCTCTGATCGCCTCAAATAGTCCGTGTACCAGTAGGCTCGGAAACTTGAGACAATGGTAGTAGATGGACGGGATCGCTTCCATGGCGTGAATCCAGGGTGTCCCCGTGATGACGTTGTATATCGTTGGCATATCGATGATTACGAAATTTGTCAGCTTGGCCACTCCTCCTAAGTGGACCAGGAGTTTTATCGTTCCTTTGGACATGGTGGTGTCGCCGTTGAAGCCCGTGAGCAGCTTTCTCGAGGGCTTGATTGTGTAATCTTTCAAGTCCATTTTTCGCAGCATGTCTTTGAAGATCAGGTCGACGGAGCTTCCTGTGTCGATCATCACCTTAGTTACCTTGCAGTCTGTGATCAAGAGCTCGATAACGAGAGGGTCGTTGTGCGGGCGATGGACATCTCTACATCGTGCTCGGTGAACTTGATCTCATTGTCGATGAAGTTGGATGGATCGTTGATCTTGGTCCACTTGATTGCAGCTACCGTCTTCCGTTGGTGCTTCTTGATCGATCGCACCGAGTCATTGCAATCGAGGAGACTACCCATTATCATGTTGATGCGCTTTCACGACGCGGGTGGTGCGTCGACCGGGTACTCCTCGACCCTGTCTCTTTTGGGGATGTCGTCGAGGATCTGTCGGACTAGATTCTGGTTCGTGTTGTCTGGATTTTGATTCGTTTGTTGGGCCTGCTCCGGTTCATTCTAGTTAGCGTAGTTGTTCCTGACATAGTTAATAATTGTCTTCTTATTTTTGATCTCTTAGGCGTACTTCGCGTCGTAATTCTGGTGCGGTTCTTCGTATTCGTCGCCTCAGTCCTCTTGAGAGGGCTCTGCTTTGGCTTTTTCTTTGGAACGGGTGTTGGCGTGTTTCTTGGCAAGCGCCAGTTTTTCTTCTTCCACCTCGATAAAAAGCATTGCTCTATGGAGTGCGTCTTTCAACGTTTGCGATCTGTTTATCTTAAGGTCATCGCGAAAGATGGATTCGTACCATAGAGCATTGCGGAGGGCTGGTAGGGCCGCCTCGTCTAACACTATGACTCGGAAAGTGACATCTTTGAATCATGCGATGAAATCCCGCAGGCTTTCTTTAGGACCTTTCGACATAGCCCAGAGATCAGCGGTGGAGTGGCTTCGTTGAATGAACATTGAGTAGTGTTTTAGGAAGACGGTGGAGAGTTGGTGGAAATTATCGATTGAGTTAGCTTTGAGTCGGGAGAACCACCTCGACGTTGCGCCATCGAGGTTCTCCGCGAACAACTGGCAGTAGCCTGCGTTGCGTTCCATAGAGTTGAAATGAGCTCGCCCCATTGCGATGCTAAAGCTGGTGAGGTGCTGGCTGGGGTTGGTGGTTCCATCGTACTTTGGGATCCTTACTTTTCCCGGGTAAGGGATGTGGAAACGCGTGATTCGGCTAATGACTAGGACATTCTGCGCTTCTCGGAGGACTCTGTTAATCTCAGGTGCGGAGCTCACAGCTTGGTGGACTCGAGATTTTATATCACGTAGGTGTTGTCGCATGAGTTCGAGTTCTTCGTCTTTTTCGATGCATGCTCCTCTGAAGGTTTCGAGGTTAGGCTCGAGATGCCCTTCTAGGGTCAGGTGGTGGTGATCGACTGCGTCGAGCGAGGCTCTGAGGTAGTTCGTCACATGAGGGGCTGACCGCGCGGTCGGCTACGCCATGTTTCTGCGAAGAGATTTCGCTGTAGATTTGAGAGGAACTCCCCGGGTGTATTTCTCGGAGTTGTGAGGCGAGGCTCGCTGGCGGTCCATTAGAAACTTGGGGATGAGGTAAGTGCCTCGAATCGTGCGTTTGTCGTCTGGGCGACAGAATCGATCCTATGGATCAGGTCAGAGAGAAGAGCTACGACGTCGGCAGATGGAGGAGGCGTTGCTCCCAAGATAGGTCCCATGGGAAGTCTGTTGCTTCCTATTTCTGTTATTCTTGACTTCGGGGTATGTTGCTGCGAAGTCAAGGAGATATGCGTTGGTGCAGTCGGAGGGGGAGTGGCCAAGGGCGATGCTCTGGTGATCTCGTGAGACGTACAAGTTGTTCCCTTGTGTCTAAATGGTGCTGATTCGGGGGTGACAGCTTTTGCGGTGCTTGAAGCGTCGACCTTTGAGGTCGAGGGGTGTGTGGGCGGCATTGGATTCGGTCCCTTGAGTACTTTCGGAGCGTTTGGTAAGGCGGCGTTTTGTTTTTCAGACATCGTCGAAATGCTTTCAGCATCTAGAGAGTTCTCCTGACATTCCCCGCAGATGGCGCCAAATGTTCGAGGTGGGAGATGCAACGTGACTAGTTTGGATGATGATGTGGTGCACGGATCGGAGAATCGCGTTAGTAATAAAGCATTTATTGAAGGATAGTTGAAGTTGTTCTTTTATTTCTTGAATTCAAGTGTATAATCAGTTTACAAAATAATATGAATTTTTCTTCTCTCAACTAGTTTCTCTCACTTGAATCTTCCCCCCCCCCTCCCCAAAATTCCCTTTACATCAAATGGGAATCCCTATAGAATAAAGCCTCCTTTGGATCCTCCTGCGACCAAGTCGTTTTCAGGTCACGAAGTCAAACCTCGGTGTGGCCGGGGTCGGTGGGATTCACGCCGCGCACCAGACTGCTTGTCCGTATTTTCGATTTGTCAGACGACCCAGGCTCCCGGCAGGTCTTCAAGCTTTTATCGATTCGTGTCAGACGATGATCTCATTTGTCTATGCTCCTGGCTCGCGTGTCGCTCCCGTGCTCTGAGGCGCCTCCCGTACTTCATTAAATGTGGGGCCGTACAGTGACGTCGTCTTGAGCGGAGTGAGCTTTGTCCGACGTGGACCGCGGCTTCGAGCTCGACGCGTCGGGTTCTATGCGTGTCACCTGGACCTCGAACCCAAAATCTTTCAGAGTGAGCCTAGCATTTGTGGGTGCCAAGCCCACCTCTAACAGATGTATAACAAGTTACATTTAATTTAATATCAAGAGAAAAAAACCCTAACCCAAAAAATATGACGAATAACAAAAAAATAATTATTTTGATACGATATTGACTTGAGAATGGTTGAATTGAGCTTAAAACTGTAAAATCGATACACGCGAAAACTGCAATTGGAGGAGAACATATACGGGTCAACTTTCGTGTTACTGGGCGGATCTAATAACATTTGAAAACGCTGCGTTTCAAACTTTTTCAATTTTCAAGTCGCATCTTACACAAAAGAGTGCTGACCGTTGGATCACTTAGCGGAGGGCTAAGTTTATAAGGAAACTTTAGTTTCGTTACAAATCATAACTTTTTTTCTCCCTCTTCGTCATCTTCTCTTCACCAATCTTCATTGATCTTGAAACACAATTATGGATGTGTCCGTCGAGATTCAGAATGGGTCTGGATCAACGTTTGAGATTCAAGTGGATTTCTGGGATACAGTGTTAAGCATCAAAGAGAAGATCGAGAGGTCTCAACGTATCCCTGTTTCAAAACAAACCCTTTTCTTCCAAGGCAAGCTTCTTCAAGACGATCTTGATGTCGTGCAATGCGTCATCACTCACAACTCTCGTCTCCATCTCTTCGTCTCTCTTGACCCTAACCCTAATGACAATAAAGATCAAGTGCTCCAAACCGATCAGGTTCAGTCACCATCGCTTGATGAGTGGCTAAACATTCTTGATTTGCCGGTGAAGGATGTGAGCATCGACGACAACAATCAAGTTCTTCAGAGCCGGCAACCTCCATTAAAACCACCCGAAGAGTTCTTTGGCATTCAAGATTCGTCTTTGACGGTTGGGATCCCAACTGACAACAGTCAAGAGTTTCAGTTTCAGTTTCAGACGGAGCAATCTCAATCGGCGTTAAACTCCATTGGAGAGTTCTTTAACATTCAAGATTCGTATTTGACGGTCGGGAGAAGCAACGACAGTCAAGTGATTCAAAGCGAACAATCTCCACCAGCTTTAAACTCCACTGAAGAGTTCTTTAGGAGTCGGGTGCTTCATCAAACAGAGCAGGCTCCAAACTCAATCGGAGAAGGCATTATTTTTGGTGAGGATCAGCCTTTAACTACAGAACACATCAGTAACATTCAAAACTGGCCTTTCACAACCGATGAGATTACCAATTATCAAGACTCGCAGATGATGGTGAGGGATAACAACAATCCTGTGCTTCAGATCCAACATTCTGAACCGCTAAAGTCCTCAGAACAGATCATTAACAGGCAAGATTTGCCAGTGAGGATTGGGAGAAGGAACAACAACAGTCAAGGGATTCAACAGGAGCAATGTCTGCCGTCAAAATCAGTCAAAGAGATCATTAACATATCAGTAATGGTGTTGCCCTTTTACCGTGAGAGTAATAGGAGTAAGATTGCTGTAGAGGTTAACAAGAACGATAACGTGGAAGAGCTGAGGAAAGAGCTGGTTGTGATGCAGCAGAGGTCTCAGTTGAATCTGCCTGAACAAGGGTATTTCTTTATACACAAACAGAGAGTTTTGGACGAAGATAAGTCATTCACGTCGAACAGAGTTGCTCATGGGGATACGATTGAGATTTTCGCCGGAAGCACTACTCCTGCCTCTACCTCACATGGCTTTAAATAAGCTTCTTCTTCTTCTTTTAAAACTCTGTGTAGTAGTTTTCTCGTCTTTCCTTTTAGGTTTTAGTCTTTCTGCAAGTTTTCTTACTTTCTTCTAAGTTTGGCTTTATGCAAATATGCTAAGACATGTGATTATCGATATGAGATGAATGAAAAGAAACTTGGTGTTATTGACCTTTGACCTATTGTTGAAGGCATCGATCAAGCTTCACTCCTGTGCATTCTCTAAACAAAAAACTTTTTGATATTCCTCAGTGAAATGGAACAGAGGAAGAAGCATAAAAGATCAAACATCAACCTTTGTTGACAAAAAGGCAAAAGACAATATAGCTCAAATCTCCGATACCAACTTGATAAAAGATAATAATCGATGTGCTACTCGACAAAACCAAACATTCATCAAAACATGAAGGCCATGGAATCATGTTAGTGCACAGAGCTATTCGAGTTTACTTAAGAGAGAAACCTTTTGACAATTAACCTTATGGTAATCCTAGCAAAATCTAATTTTAATTTCTAATATTCTTATAATTAAAATATCCACATCCACTTAAAATTACATAATCGAAAGCCAATTTTTCTACAACGTTTAAGTCCACTTTCAAACTATAAATTCATAGAGACCGAAGACATTAACATAGACAAATTACAATGTCTAGGTTGCTATCTTCCCTTGGTATGGGACAAATCAAGTATCTTGAGCTCGATGCAATTGAATCCTTAATTAAAAAGACCAATCTTTAATTGTACTTTATCGAATAGATTCTTAAACTGTTTTTATTCACACTTAGGATAATTAATTGGCTTTACATCACTTAATCACCAATTGGCTCCATATTTGTCTCATTTTTCACTTTACGGTGCTTGATTTTTTTTTTAATCGAATAAACCAATCTGCCTGTTTTACTACATCTTTTTGTCATTTTTTATCCTTCCGTTTCCGATTCATTAAGTTATGTGTTAGGAATCTATAACACTCCCGATCGCATCTTCTGTATGCTCCGGCGTCTCTCTCTAGGTCTGCGGACCCACCCTGTTTGACGGTTGGAGCACTACCTCGAGTAGGCTTTGAAGAGTTTATTTATTGTCTTTATAATTCACCATGCGATCTTTTCCCGTTATTTCTCCAAATTTGCACGATTCCGGAAACTCACTTCCCAGAAAGTCACCCATTATAGTACTGTTGTAGGACAAACACGCTTACTGTATAGTTCTCTAAGGACTAGTGATCGAAAAGATAAGTGCACTTTGGTGACATAGGTAACCAAATCAATCTTTTTAAGCTCTTATCTCACACCATTATTTCTCTATAAATCGGGATCGCACATTCACCCCAATTTACAGAGCGCAACGCCCTCGTTGTGCACCAGAATCATCATCCCGATGGTGTGAGTCTCTGACTCCATACTCATCTGGACTCGACCCTGATATCAAATTATAACACCCCCACTCGCCCCTTTCATGTGTTTCGACGCCTCTCTCTGGGCCTACAGGCCCACCCTATCGACGGTCGGGAGCACTACTTCGAGGAGACTTTGAAGAGTTGATTTATCGTCCCTGGAAATCACCACGTGATCTTTCCCCGTGCTTTGTCCTCCGTCGATGATTCCAGAAATTTACTTCGCTGAAAGCTATTCATCCTAGTATTGTTGCAGCACAAGCATGCTTAACTGTAGAGTTTTCTAAGGGCAAGTGACCAAAAAGATAAATGCCTTTTGAAGATATAGATAGTCAAGTTAATCATTTTAAACTCTCCTCACACACCATTATTTTTTTATAAATTGGGGTTTCACAGGTTTGTTTGACCATTGACTTGATTACAATATAAGAAGACAGAACTGTTGGAGGAGGGATTCGAACTCTCCGATCGAGCCTTGGTCCATTAGAACATGGGAAGAAATGAATAAAACCCAAAATAGAGAAAGGCCCATTAAGGCTTTGAAGCCCACTTGCGAGGAGGAGTACACAAGCTATTTACAAGATTGTATTTAGAATGTAAACGAGAACAAAGAAAACGGCCTCGTGGATAGCGAGGCCGGAATTACAGGATGAGTGTCTCAAAAGCTAAAATCGGATCCGCTTCTATGTTCTGGGTCTTCTCCTTTTATAGGTGTTTCCCTTGGTTGACGTCGTTGTTTCTCGCCAATTCCATCTTGTCTTTCTACTTTTTGCCCTTGTCCTTTCGTACTATGCCTGATTTGCTTTGTCTGCGTCCAAGCAGGTCTGCCGCCTGTGTACACGTTTTTCGAGAAGTCCAGTTTGTCGGGTATGGGCTTCTGCCTCCTGCAGGAGGGTCAAGACCCCTCGACATGCTTTTCGTACGTCTTCGCCGTGTTCTTCGTCTCATTCCTTGTAAACGGCGCCGCGTGCCACGTTCTTCTCTTCAAGGAATGATGTCATATTGTCTCCTTTGTGTTATTCTTCGAGGCTTCCCTTCTTATTCTGCTCACGAGGCGGGATCTAGCTTGTGTACTCCTCCTCGCAAGTGGGCTTCAAAGCCTTAATGGGTCTTTCTCTCTTTTGGGTCTTATTCATTTCTTCCCATGTTCTAATGGACCGAGAGGGTGAGAATCCCTCCTCCAACGCTAAGTAAGGTGAAGTGTGTGTATTTTTTTAAAAAAAAAAATAAATGACAAAACCACATGCGTAATTCAGTAAAGCAAAAAAATATTATCTCGATGTAAAAGGTACACATGTATAAAAACCAGTGAATATGAAAACTGCACCGCCTTTTATTTGATGAATAATAATTTTTTATTATGATATATTTTCTTACATGGCTAGAATTGTCTAAAATGAAAAAAAAAAGCATTATAGTTCTATCATAAAAAAAATCTCCAGGACCTTTAAGAGGTTGATTGGTATGTAATTGAAGATTTTTATTTTAGAGTGTTAAAACTATGAACTGTAGAGAATTTTGGCGGTAGAGAATGTGATTGTTAATTTTAATATTAATAAAAATTTGATTGTTCATAAAAGTTGTATAAACTATAAAATTTTAATTCAAATATATTTTTGTCAAAAATAAATTACGTAATAAAAGTTTTAAAAGTACTTTTTGTCAAGAATATTGACTATAAAAAATTTAAATATGAGTGGTGATAAATTTTCTTTAATTTATTAAATATTCTTAAAAATTACAAAACTCTAATCGTTGAAAAAATAATTATTATATTAGATAATTCAACTAAATTGTTAGTTATTTACGAAAACTAATCAGAAAACATAGCAAATAAAAAATTATAAAGAAGACTGTGAAATATGAAATGATAGAAAAGAAAAGGAAAATAAATAAAATGGTAAAACAGTACCACACATATAACCATGTTTTTTTATATTAAAGAAAAACAAAGAAAGAGAAGCTTATGAACAAACAGACGCTTTAGAAGTAAAAATACAATCTAAAGTCTCATTTAAAGTAAACAAACTAATCAGCCTCTAAGACATCTCATCTTAAAAAAAAAAAGGAAATGACATTCTCATAATTATATGTAACACCTTTATGATTTATTCAATCTATAATTTTATAAAAATTGTAATTTGTTATTCTACTAAATTTTACAAATAGTGTTCATGAATTGTATAAAATATAGCTAAATTTAATAAATGTAATTTTTATTAAATACTGAATACTATAATACTTAGTGCTTTTATATGAAATAAAAGATAATACTGCAAATATATTTTGTAAAAACGGTCAGTTTTTTTTAATATATATTATACTGCACTTATTTTTTTATTATTTAGTGTTATTACTTGATTTGATAATTTAAAATTTGTTATGTTAAACTCATAAGATTGACTAATATTTGTCTTATACCAAAGACGGACCAACCCAAGCGAATGACGGAACTTAGGCCCATTAGTTTATGCAATGTGGC
>OVAN01012890.1:0-13321 GCA_900406275.1 Anastatica hierochuntica | reverse complement strand
GCAAAATCGTCGCTAAATTTCGTTGCTAAATGACCAGTTTCTTGTAGTGGTTGTGTAAATTTTTTTTTGTTTAAGGACTTTTGGTCTTTTCAATGTTTTGGATGAACATGGTTTATCTGGATGATACGATTAAACTCATTCATATGATCTTGAAACTTTTATCTATAATTTTAAAACTCATTCAGATGATCCATCCAGATGAATCATCCAAATGATTCATATATACGTCTAAACAAGTATCATCTCGTAGATTCATTTAGATGGTTCATCTGGATAAACAAACGAACAACACCCGAATATTAATTTATAGAGGTTTTTCTGTACTTTTATAGTATAACAGGATTAATTATGAACATTATTTATAATTTGAAAAGTATGTATCCAGTTATTAATATTCAAATGGTTTATGGCTCAATAGAAGTCCTATTTCTATGAAGACTATATCTTGGGTAAAAATCTGTTATTATCAACAAATAAGTTTTAAATATATATATTTTTTTCACCAATAAGTTTTAAATATATATAAATACATACATATTATGGTCTAGACATGTGCATGTAGCATTCTAGATATTGGCCTTTGGGATGGCTATATAGCCGAACTATACGTTTTAGGTGTAAACGAATCAGCAGATTTTTGGTGCTAAAAAGGAGAATTCTATAACATGGAATTTTTTAACTCAAAAAATTATATTGAAAAGTCGAAATTTGATGGGGGCAAGATATAAAATAAGGAATATGATTCGGGTCCTTTGTGGGTACACGCGTTTCTCGGTAGCGAATTGGAGCATTTTTTGAGCTGACGCCAAACTCATCTTTAGTAATCTCATAACAATATTGGGAGAAGGATTAAAGAAATACACGAAAATACGTAAAGATAATTTTAATTTTCGGATGCATTTTCTTAGCATCTCTCACAGTTGAATAAAGGTTTTTTGTTTTGTTTTGAATAACAAATCCATAAACTTTTTATCAAGACAAAGAAAAAACAAATCCGTAAACGATGCAATCTTCTTTAAAAAGATGGATGCAATCTGAGTTGCAACCACAGGACGTACGGACTATAGTACATCGTAGGTAAGATGTGATGCCACGATCCGTCCTTGTTCTCCTTACTATTTTCATCTCATCTCGTTGGCTATTAACTTATTTTACTATTGTTATAATTTTTAAACCATAAAGTTTTGCATACATGTATTATATATAAAATACAATAAAGCACATATTCTATATAGACTGTTTACGACATATTTGCATGAAAGAAAAAATATCACCTTTTATCTTGTATTTAGTTGAGCAAGTTGACTTTCTTTTCTTTTTTTTTAATAATTTATTAATAAATCATGTCCCACACGAAGGTTTCATGTATATCTTATCCGGTAAGTCCATAACGTATATTTTAATTTTTTCTTTATGTACATATTAATTCGGATAAATATTTTACATCGGTTGGAAAGAATCTTAAATAGTATATACGAGATATGAGTCAATCCATTTATTGTTAACTGATTTTGAGTTGGAAGCATATGTAGCATGGTATCAGAGCGCAGATCGATACAATTCAACCCGATCCAATCGATTCGACCCCAAAGTGGTCTATTTGATCGTTGCCTGAAAATACATAGATTTATGGCCAAGAGAGTCATCATCTCGAAAGAACGTATTAGGGATATTTATCGTACATCAGAAGTTGGAAATGATCTTTAATAGTATATAAGATATGTAGATCTCTCTACTTATGGTCAACTGGTTTTGAGTTGGAAGCCTATTTAACTTAGCATGATATCAGAGCCACTATCCATACAATCTAACTCGATCCAATCAATCTGACGAAAAGTTAGTCCACTTGATCATTGTCCGAAAATACTGAAATCTTTGGGCAGGAAAATCATCATCACAATTCACGGTGTGTGTGCAAATATATTCTGATATAGCTATACCACTCTTAAAAACCAACTCCCAAACTGCGTGCAATTAAAGATTTTGGTCCTTAAAAACTTAATTAATAAATGATCTATATTCTAAAAACCATAAAAGATTAGGACTTAATTATGGGAGACTAATATTTTGCAACTCATGTTTAACGATGTAAATCATTGGAATCTGTATCCGATTGAGAGTCTTACAAAAATAATTTGTACTTGAGAGTAACTAATAATATATGATATGTTCATAATAATTTATCTTATATGGGTGATATGTTTTGCAATTTGAGAATAAAATATCGTAGGGTTTTATCATGCATGCACAAACCCAAATTTGGCCATCGGTCTTCTATGCGTAGGTTTGTGGCCTTTCTCCTCATGACGTGGGGGCAATGGCTTTTTCTTGATAGTTTTATGTTATTTAGGATTTAGGTTAGACGGCTCGGCTGCAGTTCTATTGGGATAGTTTGCCATCTTATCTTTTGGTGTGCTATAGGAGAAGTGGGATTTGGTTGGACTTTTGTCTTAGAAAGTCGTCATCGATCTTTGTTGGGTTCATGTTTTTAACATTGTCAGAAGATTAGAGTTTGTATTTAGAAACATCGTCGGAAGATCAATATTTATGCTTAGAAACATGGTCGGAAGACTAAAGTTCGTATCCTTAGACATCGTCACATCTTTTTACATCTTCGGGAGCTAGCATTCTCTATGTTTAGTATTAAAACTGTCTTCCATTTTCATTCTAATTTACTTTTTTAAAGTGGTTTTTTAATTTTTTTGGGTCACTACAAACTTTGTAACAAACGAAAATTCACATTATATATCAAAGGGAAAAAAAAACTTTGAGGTTCATGAGTCGTACATGCATGGAACCATCGTGGAATCTATTAGTGTTCGTATTCTGGCACATATTATAGACTTTTTTGTGTTTAAAAACACATATATTATATACTACTTGATATATGTAAGCAAGTCTAGAACGAAGCATCTCCAGTTTGGAAAAGGAAAGGTTCGTCTATGTATTGGATTAATATTCTTTTTTAAGTGCTTGTAGCCATCAACACATCCCCAACAAAGGATTCTAAGAAAGGAGGTTTTAAGAAAGTTTTAATTATATAATAGATTTTAGAAATCATGGATGCCATAGGGTTACAAAGATTCAGGATCACTAAACATTTTTTTCGTTGATGTTAAATCAATTATTCAAAAAACAAAATCTATTTACATACAGAAATGAAACGTGAAAAAGCAGAAATGAGAGTATAGGCTAGAATGTTTAGAAAGTGGCTAAATACTACAATATAAGCATCCATCAATCCTTTTATGAGTTTCCTCGCATGGATATCCATAAACTGGAGTAACAATAGAATTCGAAAAAAGTTTAAAATAATTGATTTGACAATCATATGACTCACTTAGAAAACTTTACATTTAAACATATTTGTGTTGAATTAATATTAGGATGAGTGATCTTTCAAGAAGTGATTTTTGGAATCTTACAAGCGGGAGAAAACACATGAAAAGATTGCGTGCTGATTTGCAGTGACAATAAATCGACTCTTTAAAATCTTCCGAAATAACGCTTTTGATCATTGGGCCTACGGGCGCAGAAAATGACATTTGGGCCCATGGGAAAGGCGGGCATAGTTATTACAGAAATTATCATTGTCTAATACTATGCAGTCTTGGCTTGTTGTAATAGTAATATCTAACTGAGGTAGGGTGGACACGGGTCGGATACTCTTGATTTTTGGATATCCTGACATGATACCGTTACGGGTATAGACATGTAGTACTCGTACTCGACTTGAAAAAATGGGTACTCGGAAAAACGAATACCCTTTAGAAAATGAATACTCGTGGATTACCCGACTCGACTTGTTACCGGGAAAAATGGATACCGAAAAACGAAAAACCTTTAAAATTCAAATATTTTTATTTGTATTTCATATTTAACATTTACATACTTATATAATCACTTTTTCCAAATATTCGACCAAGTACTAAAATATCCAAACACTAATCAAAAATATTCTAAATTAAAAAGTTATATTAAACTGTACATATTTTAAAAACATAATTTAAGTCTTATATATATAATAAAATATTATATTTATTTCCAAAATTATATATATGATTTTTAGGGTAAATTTTGGGCACCTCGTTGTGCCTCTACGAAAAACATAAATTAAAGCAAGGCAGAAGTATGGAGATAGAGATTTATTTATTGAATGAATAAGAACATGTCAAGATACAAAGTGTATAATGTGTTTTATCTGGGTATATCTTGTATATGTTTGTGTATACAAAGATACAAAGTGTAATATATATATATATATATATATATATATATATAAAAGGAGTCGATATCCCGTAGATTTATCCAAGATATTGTGTAGATTCGTACAATTAATGAGATTCTAAAAAATGTAAGGAATGTTTCCTGTATTCTCGCTCAATGCAATCTCATAAATATCTAGAGGAATAAAAGGGAATCTTTTCTTTTTCAATGCTGATATTGGCCCTGTTTCGGGTAGCCAGTCTTGCCATATTCCTTGGTATAATCTTCTTTGGCATTGCTTCATTCATCGCTTCAAGCGTGGCTTTATGCTCTAGAGTCGGGGATGATTTATTTGCCCCCAATAGTTTGCCCCTTAAGCTATGGTTCAGCATGCTGAGCCATGACTTAAATACGTCACTTCTGAATAGATCTTTCTTGGCTTCATGCATTGCTCCAATGCCCACGACTTCCCTAGTTATTTCTCTTAATACCATTTTGTAGATAAAGACACTACGGTTTCACAGAGTAATGATTACTTAGTGCAGTAATTTACGTGTATATTCGGCGTATCTTGCACACGATCTGGAAGTGGGACCTCAGTGTATTTTGTAGTTGAGTGTGCCCTCGAAGCTTGAGCCCAAAACTTTGCTTTTATTGTTGACTGCTTCATTAATTCTTCTTCCTTTTAGGCCACAATCAAGAACTATCTCCGTCTTTTGCTTCATTCCAATGAAGTTGTGAATTGTATTTGGTTTCTTTTGCTCCAATGATTCAAGGTAAATGGATCTCCCCATCATGTTTGTTGATTTTAAATTAGGGTTCCTTGTAATGTTGTTAAGTTTTCCTTAACTATTCTATTTCTTTGAGACCCTGATTTCTTTGATCCTTCGAAACTGGGAATGTGTAGATGATGAAATGCCAATGATTATGTTCTTCCTCCTCACTGGTGCGCAAAAGGGTTCACAAAAGTTTGCACCGATCCTCAGATGTCAAATCACCTTCTGATTTGATCTTGAACTAGTCATATGGAGAAAGATCTTCCTCTTTAAATCATGCGGTCTCGACAAGGCAGAAATCTCGGGAATTCCCTTCGCTGATAACCAACATGGAGGAACTCGGGAGGAGATATGAGCTACCAGAGTTGGTGGTTTTGAGGCTGTCGGACAAAGGTGAGAGGATCCAAGATTCATAGCCTTACGAGATAGTTGTCTTCAAGTCTTATTTTGAGCTAGCTTTGAGGGAGACGATGCCTTCTCTTATAGCGAAAATAGCGGACATCCTTGGGGTTTCTCTTGGTCAGTTCATCCCCCACCACTGGAGAACATTGGTTGCTATCCAGGTGATAGGAGAGTTGTACAAGATAGAGTTTCAGACAGATGAAGTCTTGTATTCTTATTACTTCTCTCCTTTAGAAAGTCGCCCGGGGAAGTACTACATCCAATAGCGCTCCAATTCTCCTATGGTGGAGGATCTGGAACGAAAGGAGAAGAAGGGTTTAACGTATAGCATCAAACGATTCCTTTATTATGCCTTCATGAAAGTTGGAGTTAACCCTGGGTTCCCCACCACATGGAATCCAATAAGTGTGTGATAGAAATATTGAATCATTCGTAGATACAACAACTATGGTTTCTAATCCCTTGAATTTTTATTGCAGAGGTCAATCATCCNGGGGGGGGGGGGGGGGGGGGGCGAGGAAGGCTGAGGAGTCGAAGAGAATCCCTTCAGATCCTCGTGAAATCCCTTTCTTGATCATCAAAGAAGTGTTAGCTTGCACGATAATTTAGGTTAAGTGAGTATGAACCCCTTTAATTAGAAGCTCTTGTAGAACTGAATGTCCTTGTTTTTGGTAAGGAACATGTCACGAAGTGATGTCGATCCTTTTAAGATGTACAAGGCTGCTGCTGAGTCCATGGCAGTCAAGAAAGAGAAGCTGAGCACAATTGAGGAGGAGGAGAAGGTTTAGGATGCTAAGGTCGTGTCTGCTTCCAAGCGTAAACCCACGAAGGCCGCTTCTACTTCTCAATCTCAAAAAGGCCAAGATTGACGTTGTTGTCCCCTCCCAGAGAACGATATTAATCTTCGATGTTGATCTTCTCCCCAATCACGTCAAACCCTTGGGTGAACTAAGGTCGAAGGTGTTTCTCAAAGACGACATGATCAGAGAAGGAGACAACCTCCCTTGGTTCCTGAAAACCATGCAAGCCGACATGCTGAAGGTGGGTCCAAGTTTGGAATAAATCTTCATTTCNCCCCCCCCCCCCCCTTCAATTTTTTCTTTGCATGCCATGTTAGTGTGGTTTCAGATTGAGGGGAGACTCGAGGGAATATTGTATGAGAGCGGCATAGAAGCCTTGGAGGAGGAGCTGAAGCAAGAAAAATCAGAGATGGACAGGGTGGAGAAGCTAATTATTGCTCGTGATAAGGAGGTTGCCGACTTGAAGGTCCAGGTGACTATTCTGGAGACCAAAGATTACGAGGCGCACCTGGAGCAGGATGACTTGGAAAAGGAGGTGAGGAACCACACAAAGAAGATTGTAGGGCTCAAGGCTGAGGTGGCAGACTTTAAGGCGAAGACAAAATTTGTTGTGTATGGTGCTAAAATCATGCCTCACTAGGAGCTGATGCGTCAGTGGTACCAACAAGACACTAGTTCGTGGAAACCAGTTGAAGAGCAGAAGAAATATCATTTTGTGCTGACTTCTGATGCTAGGGCGAAGGGAGAAGAGTCCCCGTCCTTTAACGACGATATTCCTCCAATCACCTCTGAGCCATTGACTCCTCTAGAGACGCTGCCCCAACCCCAAGAGGGTGAAGAAGAGACCCACGAAGAGCCTACCACCTCCAGAGCAGCTTGATTACCCTATCTCATTTCTCTTTTAAATAATGAATATGTTGTTCTTACCCTTTGTTGGGCTTTTAAGAACTTTACAGACTGCTAGGTGTGGTTTCCTTGTGGTGGCCATGCCTACTCACCATGGCGGTCTTTTCCTGAACTTGAACATCGGGTTCCTTCTTGGGCCTTGACAGTTTTATGTATGTTTTTCAATAATTAATGTCATAGTAGTGTAGGTCAAGTAGCTTTTGCGCAATCTTTTGACTGGAAGGAGTAGGTCTCTCTGTCATGCGTAAGTAAGGTTAGGTTTCGTCGTTGCTAGTCGTTTTAGGCATGGACCTTCGATTCTGTTGGAGATCTTGAGGACACTCCATTGTGTCGAATGTTGCTGGCGATAATGAAGAGAAACCTTTACCAATAATTGTAGTCATTAGTAAAAATCCTTTCTTGGCACGTGAACACGACAAGTGAAATATTTAGCTTTATGAATAATCAGAGAAAAGATGAAGAATTTTCCCTGATTTTGGGCATGGGCCTTGCGTTGAACGATTTTGATCCTGGTAAAGATATGAAGTCTTCTTTGCTCCTTGGCCAAGGTTTGCTAGGAGATATTAATGATAGTGATCATTTTCTTGTGTTTCCCAAGGTTTTCCTGGTACTTGGTCAATGTTTAGAGAAGAAAATAAATAACTGGAGTTTGAATTGTAATTGTTCACCTTGGTGTTTTAGCAGAATTTTATGGAGAGGGGTTTTCCCTTTGACTGTGGTCGTTAAGGACGTCTCGTTGGTGTTGGGCGAAGATAGGTTTGGAGAGAACTTGGTACTTGCTTGTAACCAGAATCACTTTGCCTGAAAAATAAAACATTGTGACCGTAGTCATTGTGTTTGTTAGGCGTGTGACCTTGATATGAGTGGAGCCAGAACGTTGATCATTATCCTTGGCTATAACCAGGGTTGTCTTGATGATTATAGTCATGTTTTGGTGGTGGGCGATGTGCCTTGGTATGACCGGAGTCGGGGTATAACCTGAGTCATGAGATGATCGCAATCATTTTCTTTGTTGCACTCAGCCCCCTCGTGGAGGGTCACTCTCAATTCTTTTTTTGTTATGACCAGAGTCATGTATTATCGCTGCACTCTACCCCCTAGTGGAGGTTCACTCTTATTTTTTTTACGACCGTAGTCGTACTTTATGGGATTGTTGTGGTATTTGGGTGTCAAGTCTCCACTTCCTACGTATGGGTAAGCAGGTAATAAAGCATGCTACCAATCAGTTAACATACAACTTTTGGTACGTCTGTTTTTTTGTTGCGTTTTAAGCATTTCAGACATATTTTACCCTAGATAGTCGTAAGGAACTTTAAGCATTTCTCTTGATTTCCTTAGTTCCCCAGGGGGTAAGGAATTTCAAAATCTGATGCAGCGTGGAAGGTATGACTCCAATTTCATGAATCCAGGGGTGGCTGAGGATAGTGTTATAGGCTGAAGGGCAGTCAACGATCAAGAACTTAGTGGATTTGTTAACTCCTCCTAGGCATATCGAGAGAATCACTTCACCCGCAGTTTGCTTCACTTTGTCACTGAATCCTATCAGAGGGATTGCTTTCTTAACAGTGGGATTTCTTTCCCTGATGAATAACATATTCGTGAAACTGCCATTATCTATTAGGACTCTTTTCACTAGACAGTTAGCAATGGTCAGAGTGCTAATCAGGGCATCATAATGGGAATTGGTTGTGCTAGCGTGCTCCTAGGGTGAAAAGCTAAATGGGTCGCCTTGAATGGTCTTATGTGTCATCTACTCTCGTCTCGTCGAGTGCGCATGATCCGAGTTCTCCTCTTTGTTGCAGCATGCATAGCTCTGCTGACTTTCAAACCTTCAGAGATCATGTGGATCACGCGGTCATGTCGCGGGGGCGAGGCAGGGGTCATCTCCTCGTCAGTCTGGTCTTCCCCATTTTCTCCTAGATGGTCTTTAGATTTCTAGGATAAGAACTCCCTCAGGGCCCTTATTCAGCAGCTCATTGACCTCAATACGCAACACAATGCAGTTATCTATCTGATGTCCATGGTCTTGGTGGAAATCGTACCACCTATTAGAGTGCCTCTGGGCGTCTGACATTCTCATCTTTAGAGGCCAAGTGACTTTAGGGCCCATCTGTCGTAGCACGTTTACCAGCTCAGTACTTCCTATGGAAAGGTTGGAGAGGTTAGGCTAGGTGGTTTCTGCTATGCCAAGGGGCGATGGTTGCTCTTGGTGCTTCCCCTGCTAGATGAATCATTAGTTGATCAGTCGTATGACTTCTCTTCACGGTTCCCTTTCTCGCTTCTGATGACTCGTGAGTCAGACTTGGTTGTGTTGGCGGCGTGGCGGTCAACATCTTCCTCCCATTTGAGATGAGCCCAGACTTTGGATAACACATCTTCCATAGTGTGGCAATTGATACTTAGTTAGGTCTTTGGACAGGTCTCCATCTTTTAAGAGTCCCATTTTAAAGGCATAGACTGATGTAGCAGCGTTACAACCTGGGATAGTGATTTTGCTGATTGAAAGGAGAGACATAGCTACGTAGATGTTTGGATGAGAGCTGGACGATCTCGTACAAATTATCCGGCGTCTTTTCTATCACCCAACTCCCCGCAAATTTCTTCATGAGCATATCAGTCAGTTGAGCGAAAGAGTCGATCACTCTTGTTGGTAGACCGATGAACCACTGCAACGCCAGACCAGTGAAAATCAGTCTGAATTCTTTGCACATCATCGTCCATGCATTCTTTTTAGATAGTCATTGTGTAAATCCTTGCTTATATTGGACCACATGGTTATCAGGATCGCTTGTTCTGTCATATACCTTCATCATGAGGAAGGTGAATTTTCATGGCATCTCCATCGACGTGATATCTTCTGAGAAGGGAATGTCGGAGTAAGAGGTTTGCGCAGTTTTTTGGATTGGTAGAGCTACGCTGAGGAGGCGTCTGATCAATGAGTGCAACTCGTCAAGGCGCTTAGAGAATTTCTCCTTAATTTGCACTGTGCTAGGCACCTGGGAGGCACCGCCTTGCATTGGGTCATGTGCCTACAATATCGGCTCTCTAAAGAATGGAAACGTTGATCTGGTGGGGTTCTCGCTAGGGAACGATGTTACCCCTGCGGGAGAGTTCCCAGTCCCTAGATTGCCCCATCCAACGAGAGTTTGAAAAGTGTTGCCCCCTGCTTCAAGAGCCTCAAGGAATTTCATCGGATTAAGCGGTACCTAGAACTGACGATTTCTTTCTAGCGATACAGCTTTTTCGTGGTGAGCACAGAGTTTTCCTCTTTGAGGGTCGTGTTATCCGTCTCTAGTTGATTGATCTTCTGGGCGTGTTCAGCTAGCTTGCGGGAGTATTCTTCCACCTGGAGTCTCATAGCCTCCACTTCATCAATGATGGCCTAGTTGGTGAGAGTTTCGTTTTCCCCTCCGACTCCCGGAATATCAGCCTCTTTTTCTGTTGTGAGGATGTTATCGTCGAGGTTGATTTCTTGATCTTGCTCTGATATGCTCTTCGTCATGTAGCTTTTGGATTTGCCCCCTCCTTCCAGCGTCAAACTGTTAGGATAAATTTTGGGCGGCTTGTTGTGTTACTACGAAAAATAGAAATTCAGGCAAGGTAGAAGTATGAAGAAAGATATGCCTTTATTGAATGAATAAGAACAGGTCAATGTACAAAGTGTATAAGGTGCTTGATTTGGATATATTTTGTATATTGTACATTAGGGTTTGTGTGCCCCTATACATAATAGATCATTGATGAAGAGGAGTTGATATCTCTTAGATTTACTCTAGATATTGTGTAGATTCGTGTAGTTAATGAGATTCTCGGATGTAAGAAATGTTTCTTTATTCTCGTTCAATGCGGTCCTCGTAAATATTTAGAGGAATAAAAATGGAAATTTTCCTTTTTCATCGCCGATATTGGCTCCGGTGCGGGTAGCCGGTCTTGCCGTATTCCTTGGTATAATCTTCATTGGCGTTGCTTCATTAGCTGCTTCAAGCGTGGCTTTCTGCTTTGGAGCCATGGATGATTTATTTGCCCCTACAATGATTATACATAATTATTATGATAGATAATTATATAATATACAAATAATTAAGAATGTGTATTTACGAGTCGGATACGGATATAAGCAGTTAAAAAATAAATGATATTCGATATCCAACTTTTACCGCGGTCGTGAGTAATAGAAATATGGTACTTTTTACCTGACTCGAAAGTTACGAATAGCCATTCATCGAGCGGAGTACATAATGGATTGCGGATCGGAACAACTAACGATATTAGTGTCCAACTATAGAGTGAGATTATAAGGTTGCAATAAATGTATTTTCTCATATTACTCGTATATTACTTTAGTTCTCTTTAAATTTCAATGTGGATTTTTTGGAAAAATATGCAAAAATATTTAGATCGGATGTTTTAGATATAAATCATATGATCAAATGTCAACCAAACTATATATTTCCGAATTTAACAAAAAAAAAAACAATATATTTCCAAAGCGAATAGATGGAATCTAATTGAACCGCATGTTGCAAGGGAAAACAATTATTTAAACGGGGGACCCCGGGGCAATTATATATAAATATATATTATATTTTTTTTACTTTCATACGTATTCTCGATTCGTTGTCCTTTATATTCTTTTAAGTCACCACGGAAAGAAAAGGAAGTGCTTAGCTCATATATATATAGAATCTCTTTCTTTCTATCTTCCTCTCTCTTATAATTATTATGAAATAAGCTTTTGTGAGCTGCAAAATGTGGAAGTGGCGAGTCGAGAATAGAATCCTCACGTATGAGAAGAGGACGTGGCGTAGAGAAAATAAGAGATCATATTTGGATAACCATTTCTCCAACTCATAAGATGCTTCTTCATAGTCTTTGTATAATCCATATTTAGAGGGAGAGAGAGAGAGAGGGAGAGGAAGAGGGAAGAAAATGCATATGCAAGAACTTTGAAAACCTGCAATAAATATGTTAGGAAAGATTCGGGAAACTTAAATCTTTTTACTTTCATGAGATTTTAGGATGATTGGAGAATCTAATTTGTTAATTGGATGAACTTGATAGAAATATATGTGTGTATAAGCATTGTACTGTAACGTCCGCCTCTTGTCCCTAGAGCACGGCACGTCACTTGACCTAACTTAACTCTCAAGAAATGCATACTCAATCTCAAACAATCCAATCCATTCATTCTCAACTCATTCTCAAGTCTCAATCCAAAAGACTAACTCAAAAGAAAGCTCGAATTAACTCAAAAGAAATCCGAATCAACAAAAATACGTCTCAAATCATTGGAAACTCAAGGAAAAACAAATAAAAACTCCCAAAGGCGAACACCAAGATCCATCCATTGCTTCCTTCTACTCGTCATGCTCACCTGGAAAGAAGAAAAGGGGAAAGGGGGAAAGGGGTGAGTGACAGGGGAATCACTCAGCAAGGGGGTGGATTGCTAGACCCACGCAAGTCCGCAGACTCAGCCTAACAATACAACCAACAAAAACATAGACTCAAACACACAAACATGGCAATCAACCTTCCTAACACTAAACCCCGGGTCACCTAATATCCCAACCTCTAACCATGGTCTCTCCGACTCTAGGGTACTCTCATTTCCCCTCAGAGTCTCTCCTGAATGGGTACTCTCATTTCCCCTCACCCCGAGGTACTCTCATTTCCCCCGGAGTCACTTTCCTCTCGGTGGGTACTCTCATTTCCCCTCAATCGAGAAACTCTCCTCTCTAGGGTACTCTTATTTCCCCTTTATCTCACAACTATCGTTCCCATTCCCATCCACAACTAATTCCTGACCAACCTGCAAGAACAAGCATCATTCATATCCAACCAGATACACACTCAGGACTTCCAAACAATTTCGTGCTTAATCCTATACTAGAGATGACAGTTCATTAAGCCCATTTGTACGGGGGATTGTGCAGAAAGCTCCTTACCTTAGCCTTAGATTGCGGTTCTGGCTTGCAAAATAATAGATCCGATCTCCGGGAGGTTAGATCTGAAACCTAAGAGAAGGATTCTAGATTCGGGAAAAGGAGAACCGTGTCATGGTTTCCCGACACACAATCAAGCACAGAAAGGAGGGAGATCAGAGTGCCAAGGTGATTACCTTGAGAAAAACTAACGGTAACGAGAAAGAAAACGAGAAGAAGTCGAAGACTCGCGAAGACGGAGGCTCGGCCACGGGTCTCGAGCACTCCGGCGGTGCGGCGACGGCGTGCG
>OVAN01012889.1:0-13322 GCA_900406275.1 Anastatica hierochuntica | reverse complement strand
GTTACCTAGTTGAGATGCAGCTCGCTAACGAATACAGAGATAAGAAACCCTTGTTTTTTCTAAGTGTTTTGCAATGACAAGAAGTCCTCCTTCAACCATCATCCTTACACCCTTTGTATAGATCTTCGTGGGCTTGGCTCGTTTCCTTTTTCGTCCTTGATTCGTGCTTATCCCTTCGTGGAAATATTCATTTTCCTTGATTCGCATATATCCTTTTTCGAGATCTTTCCTTATCCTTTCGACTTTGACTTTAATCGCGAAACCCTAACTAAATCGTCATTGCAAATTTGCCGATTCTCGTCTAGAATCGTAAGTGGACTTATCATCGCGGTTTGGGCCCTTTCGGGCCGTTTTGTGGCTAAGTGACTTTTACGATTCCTTTCGGAGAAGTCATTCTTCATATGGCTTCACAATGATAGTTTCGTGGAATGATTGGATCAATCGGACAGTTTAGATTCTTCCGGTGCTCAAGTTAACCGTCATCGTTTTATACGATCGATACGAAATCCTAAGGAAAGGATGAATCCTCACGATTGTCATTATGACAGTTTGACGGGAATACCAATCGAGACGAAATGAGAGATGATCGAATGACGATTCGAAGTAGATGATGATTGGATAGGACGTAGTTTGGTTCACGAGGAACGGCCAAACGTTTTCTGGGTCTTACCGTCAATGGATGTCAAGACTAAGCATTGGTCTTGACGTCAATTGACGCTAAGACAGGCCATCTGTCTTGACGCCAATTGGCGCCAAGACGGACACTCTGTCTTGGCACCAAGACCATGCTCCGGTCTTGGCGCCAATTGACGTCAAGACAACCCTTCCGTCTTGGCGTCGATTGGTGCCAAGACCGTTCCCCGGTCGTAGACGTCAATCGGTGCCTAGACGTTCTTCCGAAACGATGCGGTTTTCTGATGATCACGGAGGTTTGGTATCGTCCCGAAGTTTGTATTGTGAGGTCTTCCGTAGATCGTGGACGTTAACTTTGGCATTCTGGTGCTTTAGTTGTTTGCGGACGGATAGATTTTGTGTGAGATCGGTCACGATTGACTATACTCGTAGCCTTGAAACTTGTTCGAGAAGAGACGGTCAGGATGATAAGACTCTCGAAGCTTGAGTATATTCTTGTGATTCTTGTTTCCGTAGGAGGAAACAACGTCTCCGTAGTCATTTTTAGGCGTCGATTTTGTCGTGACCGTTTTTGACCCCAACAGTGATTCATGGGTTGAGTAGATTAGATTAGATCTAGGTGTTTATTAGGTTGTTAATGGTTTAATACTTGTAGATTCACATGATTAAGTAGTATTTAATGATAGATTTGAAGTGATCAATCAAAATCTAGATCCTAGGAATTTCACACCCGGAAGGTGTTCGATGAAATTCCCAAGAGAACCTTATGATTGCTATTCAATCGTGGCCTATGGGAATAGTTGTCTAAGTTGTTTAGTGGATGTTTAGGCTTGTATTTAATGACTAATGAGTCTTAAATTGCCATCGGGAGATTGGTTCAATTTTAGATCATTAGATGGATTAATTCCATGGGAATAGATTAATGGATTTTTCCCTTGTCCTTGAATGATTTGCTTAATGTTTAGCCCTTGCATCTTGATCACATCTAGACTAGCCAATTATATTGCTTAACCCATGAATTGCATTTCTCATTCTTGAAATCTATCTTGTTTCATTTCTTGTTTCTTATATCTTTTGAATCCATTTTGCTTATCTTTGTTTATCCATTTAACTTCAAAAACCACTATATTGTATAGATTTAGCTTAACTATGGCTTTTTTAAGACTAAGTGTGTAGTTAATTAGCTCCTTGTGGATTCGATATCCTAAGACTACAACTTCTAGCCTTATTCTTGAGGCTTAGAGGTTGGAGACTTAGATCAAACTTGACAAATCTCACATCAAGTTTTGGCGCTGTTGCTGGGGAGCAACATTGATTACCATTTAGTTATAGATAGTTTGTTAATACTAGATCATTTGTCTTATTTGTAAGTTACTGAAACTTTTTTTGTGTTTTCCATTGTCTATTAGGTTTATGAACCTAAGAAGCCGAGGTCCTACCAACCTAGCTCCTTATGTCGAAGACATTCAACGATTGGCACGGGAAAATATAAGAGCAAGACGAGAAAGCGAAAGACTTGTGAATCTAGAGCGCTTGGAAATGGAGAATCCTCGAAATGTGGATGAAGACAATGAGGCTCAAGGTATTGGAAATCGTCATCGTGAGTACCATAGACTCCAACCAAATGCACCACGGATTGGTGCCTATGATGAGCCCCATGTGAGAAGGATTAGGACCGGTATTTACCCACCCGCGGTAATACCCAACAACTTCAAAATTAAGCATAGCCTCATAAGTATGATTCAAAATAACAAGTTCTATGAGAGACCAATGGAGAACCCTTTTGATCATCTAGATGAGTTCGGACTATAAAGATTAATGGTGTGAGCGAAGAAGCTATAAAGATGATCCTCTTTCCCTTCTTTCTAGGAGATTTAGCCGCGCAATGGGAAAAGAGCATCTCTTCGGATCAAGTGTCTACTTGGGCTAAAGTCGAAAAGGAGTTCATGAACAAGTTCTTTCCCAAGCAAAAGACCGTGAAAATTCGGAATGATATAACAAGCTTCAAACAAGGGTATAATGAATCATTTTATGAAGCTTGGGAACGTTTGAAATCCTATATTTTGTCTTGCCCTCATCACTGTGTAGCTAAGGACGCTTTACTTGGTATTTTCCATAGAGAATGTTTGAAAAAATATCGAAATTCACTTGACACGGCAACCAAAGGGAGCTTTGCCAACTTGACTGTGGAGGAAGGAGAAAAGCTCATTGAGAACTTGGCTCAAAGCGACCAAAGTTATGGTCGTGACAAGGATGGGAGCTATAGAGATGATTCTCGGTTGCAAGAATTGAATGATAAGATTGATAGGCTTACCAAGATGAACCAAAGATCCATGAATGTAGTGGAACACATAGAAGAAGGAAAGGGAGATGGTTATGACCAAGAAATTGGGAGCCAAGAAGATCTTTGCTACATTCAAGGAGGCTACTATTCAAAGNCTACCCGATGCAAAAGGATAGGCCACAAGGACAAGCCCCAAGCAATTTTCCTCCAAAGGGACCTTTCAAGTTTCTCTCCAACTCGGGAAACTCGTCTACTCAACCCTCAAGAGAAGACGAGAACACAAACCTTTTGAAACAAGTCTTGGAAGGGCAAAGCAAGGCCGCTTTTGATCTTAACAAAAAGATGAGAGATGTGAATCAAAAAGATTGATGGTGTTTGGTGTGATCTTAACAAGAAGGTTGAGAATCTAGCCGCCCACATAAAAACTCTACACAACCAAGTTGCCCAAATCGCTAGTTCTTCAAAGAACAATGGTAAAGGAATCCTAACGGGTAAACCCGAAGCGAATCCAAAGGACTTTTACAACATGGTCTTTGAGAATGTCGCATTGGACCATTGTCATGAGGAAGTGGTTAGTGAAATTGAAAGGCTCCTTCGGTGTAAGGTTGATAATGATGGAAATATCAATTATCAAGACAATGATGTGCTATTCCAAGGGGTTGAGGTCGAAAGTGTTGATGAGATAATGGTCGTTGCCCAATCCAATCCAAGAAAGGCGACAACAACTCTTGTGAATGAGTCTTTGAGAAAGCCAAAAAGAGAAGTCGAGGAAGCCTTTAGTGATAAGGTTGCAACTAAGGAGAAGAAACATGTACTAGAGTTTCCCAAGGAGGTGGAACCTTATAAGCCGGTTCTCCCTTACCCCCAACGATTCATTAAGCAACAATTCAAGGAGTACTTTGACCTCCCGGTACACAAGGTGGATATTGTGTCTTCCGGTTTAAAGGAACTAGCTACAAGAAACCCAAAGCTCAAGGCTAGACTGGAAGAGTATGAGCTAAGGAAGAAAAGCCTTGAAGAGCTAGCTAGAAAGCATGGAGTACTACCCCCTCTAGCCGAGGTGAAAGTTCTTGAGAAAGTGGTGAAACCCGGAAAGTTTATGATACCGTGTTTATTGGAAGAGATATTTAAGGAGGAAGCTTTAGTCGACACGGGAGCGAGTGTTAATGTGATTTCATCCGACATCATCATCAACTTTGGGATCAAGGAAGCAATCAAGCCCACATGTCCGATAGCTTTGGGAGACTCTTCCATCAAGCAACCCATAGGGAAGCTCGAAAGTTATCCTTTAAGGGTCGAAAATTGCATTGTCCCCACGGACTTCGTTGTTGTCAAGATATCGGGTGCGGGTAAGTTTGCTATGCTACTAGGAACACCGTTTCTTGAAACCGTTGAGGCGAATATCAACTTTCAAAGGAAGGAATTCATTCTTCCAAACATTGACCCCGAAGTCTCCTATAAGATGGTTAGTGCACGAGATGAGATATGTGGTACTTTAACGCCAAGGGACTTTCAAGAGGTTGGAGGAATAGAGGAAGAACTTCTTGATCTAAGTGATAGTTTGTTTGTCCAAGAAGTGACAAGAAATCAAGAGCCGCCGGAAGAATTCGACTTGTTCGAGGATTTCAAGAAACTATTTGGATATGATGATGTTGAGGAGTGCCCAAGGGAAACTCCAATGGGAAATTCGAAGAAGACAACAGTAGTGCCTTCCATACGGCTTATTTCTATGGACATCAAGGGCAATGTGGTGGAATATAAGGTGAAATGTAAGGGGATGCCCAAGCCATTCTCGAGGGCAAGAACAAAACTTCCTCAGTGGGTTCTAGACAAGGGCTTGAAGTACAACATGGAAATGGCTAGTAGGGTGATCAGCCTCGAGATGTACAACAAGGAAGAAAAGATCATTGAGGAGGTACCCTCCACCACCATCTAATCAAGAAAGGAAGCATCGTCAAGCTTAGTGACGTTAAACAAGCGCACTTGGGAGGCACTCCCATGGTATCCTTGTACATATTTTTAAGTATCTAGTCCTTAAGTAACTTTGGTTTGGGTTGATTTTATAGTTTCAGGTGCTAAGGAGCAAAAATTTGGGAGCATGACATGATTCTAGGAAACCCCGGCGGATAAGGACGTTCTGCCTGGCGGTCTGCACCTAGCCTCTGGACCGCCAGCTCCTTCCAGCTCGACCTCGGTGGTTAAAGGCTCTCTGGCTGGTGGTCTGCACCGCCTTCCCAGACCGCCAACCGCCAGGTAAGTTGCCGAAACTCACTTTTTCTTCTTCTTAAACTCACTTCATCTTTCTCTCTCTTCGCTTGCTCGATCTCCATTTAAGAAACCACTCAATTTTCACTTCCCCTCCCCTGCCAAAACCAAAATCTTTGAATTTTCTCCTTTTAAATTCAAAAACTTCACATCCTTTTGTTTAATTCCTGCTTTCGTTTCATCTTACATTCAATTCCTCTTAAGAACAAAGGTAAATTCTCATTCTTCTCTCTTACTCAATGTATAGCATCTTGAGATTTTGGTGACCCCAAGCTTGTAACTTCTATTGCTTGAGATCATTTGAGCTTGGGTAAATGTTTCTTTTCACCATAACTTCATAGATTGTGTTGAGATTGTTGAAATTTTAGATTTCATAGTTAGGGTTCTTGAGGATTTTGCTAAACAATGAAATTCAGGAAACTTGAAGATTGTGGTTGTAATAGGTGTTTAAGGGTTCACTAACCTTGTTCGAATTTGTTAAGAGGTTTATTTTAATTTCTTCATGAACATTTTTTGTTGATTGTCGTTTCATGGTCCAATTTTCGATATTTGAACTTTCGATTTTGGAGTATCATTCCTTGATACCTCAAGATATGTGTTGAGTCAATCTTGATGATGGTAATGGATAATTATTCTTGAAAAAGTTTATGAGCTACGCTCTTAGAGAACTTCTCTCTAGCACCATCATCCTACATACATCCTTCGACTCACATCGTTCTTAACCCTTATAGGTACAATGGCGAACTATGAGCACACTCAACAAGGATATTCCTCTTACCAAGCAAATTGGGGACAAGCGAGTTCCTCAAGGAGAGGAAAGAGAATTGAGGGAACTGCCTTATTGGAGTGTACAAGCGACAAGATAGCGCACTTAACCGAGCTTCATCGACTCGATTTCCACCCCCACGAGATTCGCAAATGAAGAAGTCATGCGAAGGACGGGAATTTACGAGCAAGTTAACGGGTTACTAGAAAAGATGAGCGTCCGGATTCTTTTGACAATGGATGAAGCAACATATTCGGAGCTCGCTCGACAATTCCTCGCCACCGTGACCTATGAAGAAGGATAAGGTGGGAGGATCTATTTTCGGATTGGGCCAAATCGGTACTCTTTGATGTTCAACCGGTTTTGTGAAATGTATGGTTTCCCAGGGATGGGAAACTTTAGTGTACCTCCGGAATTCCACCGACTATCCTTGCTTTGGAGGAATATAGCAACCGATGAAGATTACGATCTCCTAATCACCAAGATGTCTAAAGTCAAGAACCCCACGATCCGCTATGCAATGAGGTTACTTGGAAACACCATGTTCGCGAGAGCGCACCCCGGGTGGTCAACTCCGATGGAAATGGGTATTCTTTACGAAGCGATAGGATATAAGCTTCACGACCATGTTGGTAGAGCTATTCCGTTCTCCGGTTTTGAAATGTGCCAAGGATCCGCCTTCTTATTGCACCTCATGAGCATTCGGGCGAGCCTTGATCGTTATGGACAAGAAGGAATACACATCGGTGGAATGCTTACTCCACTCTTTCGTTATGCCTCAATCAACTTCAACTTCTATGAAGAGCTTACGGAGAGACTATACATGGATGAGGCGTATCTATTAAGGATAAGGACATTGACGGGTCGTTACAATGAGCATTTACTCATGTACGCTTTTACAAGTGACGACGGCATACCTCTTTGTTTCTTCCTACCCAATAGCCGCTTCACACACACGGAGACTAATGATGGCATCCAATTCTGCCTCCCAAAGAAGTTCTACTTCAAGGTTCCAAGACCACAAGCTTACAACCCTTCCGAATGGTGATTCAAGGTACCTTCCTTTGCATTGTAAATACCATTTCTCCTTTTATTTTCTTTTATTTGATTTGTGGTTTGGTCTCCTTCGTCGGATTCTATTCGATCACCGGGACGGTGATGAGTAAGTCTGGGGGAGGAGATTCGTTGCTAATGTCATTTCTTAGTTGCTTTGTTCTATTTTACCATGTCTTTGAGTCTCATATAGATTAATGTGCATTGTGAATAGCTAAGGCATAGAAAAAAACCAAAAAATTTGAAAAATTTGAAGAAAAAAAAAACCAAAAACAATCATATAGTTGCATTTCTTTTCACCATCCTTAGTAAGATCGAGTCTTAGGAAGCATGTAAGATGCATTTGCATAGGGGAACAATGATTGAATCGCCTTGTTAGCTGCCAATGCTTAGGAAACCAATCAAGATCCTTGCTAGANATGCTTAGGCAACCAACCAATACCCTTGCCAGATGTATCATGCAGCTTGAGCCGAAGTGAAAAAATGGAAAATCCATAGCTAGAACTCCCCCTTTTGAAAGTTCCCACCTTAGTAAAACCAACTTGATAGCTCATTTGACTCTAATGAACTTGAACTTTAAAATTTTGACATTGTTTTTCTCGTTATGGGCTTTGAATGCGAAATCGTGGATTTTCATGAACGTTTTGATTAGAAGAACCATTTCCTACCACTCTATTTGCTAATCCAAGCGGCCACCTTCACTTTAAAGGTGGTATCACTCCCTTAACCCTTAACCGTTTCTTTTAAGACCTTCGTTGTTTTCTAAATGAGTGAGTCCTTTTCGTGAAAGTTTACACATGTGAAAAATCGTGTGAGTAGAGGAACGATGAAAGAAAAGCTTCCATAGAACTAACCTCATTTTAAGGTTAGTATAGATTAGGAAGGGTGATGATTAGAACTCAAAGATGAGTTGGGTTGGGAATGGTATGAAAACCTTCGAAAGAAGAAAAGGGAAAGAAAAGAGAATGAAAACACTCTAGGAAGAAGTGAAAATGAGATCAAAGGCTAGCTCTAAGTATATGAAAGAAAGAAAAAAAAATATGAGGATTCACAAGAAATAGAAAAGAAGAAAAGAGAAAAGATAAGAAAGAAAAGCTTAAGTGGATGGAAAGTGAGAGCTAGTGCTAGAAACATGAAATCCTTAGAGTGTTTAAACTTCAAAAAAAAAAAGAAAAGAAGGTTAGAGCTTAAATCGAAAAGAGCTTAAAATGAAAGCAAGTAGAATGTGGTTGATGCTTGAAAAGGTTGGCATTATGGGTAGTGTTAAGTTCAAGAAAGGGATTGGGAAAATTAGTGGAAGTGAATCTTTTATACATACCAATTGTTCCACTCTCTCTAGCTTTTTCATAATGTCATACACTACTGTTTTGTAGAGTGAGCCACCAAAATTTGAAAAGCCTTCTTGAAAATTGTCTCTTTAACCCTTTTTCTTACCGAGCCAAACGGTTTTGATTCATTGCACATAATGAGATCACGCTTATTTGAAAAATGAATGAATGTTAAAGAGTCGAATGAGTTGATAGTAGGAGTTTCCTTTAGTCTCAGAACTTACAGTAAATTGGGGCTTGGAAAGGCTATGGCAAAGTACGAAAGATTAGACTCGACACTTGCTATTTGATACATCTCTTTACGGATCTTGATTGGGCATTCTTTGCATAACCCTTAGGCTATGAGTCCCACGCCTTCAAACCTCTTTCTCGGGCTTAGTTTCATTGCTTTAGGACAAGCAAGATTCTAGTCTGGGGGAGTTGATGTCATCATATTTTGCATGAAATAGCTTAGCATTTACTAGATATTTCCTTGCATTCTAACTTTTTTTAGGATGTTTTAAGCCGTCTTTCGAGTCTAGATTAGGAAGCTCATAAAGGAGTCTTAGGTTTTGCATTTGTGCATTCTTTTCCTCCTTTCTACCTCATTTCAGGGCACCTTGAAGACCCATAGATGAACCAAGGGACTCGGAAGCGAAGAACGGAAGCTCTAGCACCAAAAAGCAAGTCTGGCGGTTTGAGCCTCTCTGGTTGGCGGTCTGCACCAAGCATCTAGACCGCCAACCACCTCCATATCAAGTCTAGCGGTCCGAGCCCCTCTAGCTGGTGGTCTGCACCGCGCCTCTGGACTGCCAGCCTAACTTTAGGACAAGTCTAGCGGTTTGAGCCTCCCTGGCTGGCAGTCTGCACCGCGCCTCTGGACCGCCAGCAGCTCATGTTTTAGCTAAAATCATGGGTTTAACTCGGTTTGTCCCAGGTCAACCCAACCCAACCTCTTAAAATCCTTCAATACTACTTCTAAAACTCTAAAAACCCTAAGCTTTGATTTCTCTAGAGAACCTTGTATGTGTTTTGGATTCACGAGAGAAATCTCTTTGTTTGTTTAAAAAAGTTTGCATCTTTATCATCTTTTATTTTCATCTAATCATGATCTCATCTATATCTCATCCTTTTACATCATTTCTAATCATGATTAGTGAGTAGTTCTATTTTGTGATTCATGGGTTGAGTAGATTAGATTAGATCTAGGTGTTTATTAGGTTGCTAAGGGTTTAATACTTGTAGATTCACATGATTGAGGAGTATTTAATGATTTGAAGTGATCAATCAAAATCTAGATCCTAGGAATTTCACACCCGGAAGGTGTTCGATGAAATTCCCAAGAGAACATTATGATTGCTATTCAATCTTGTCCTATGGGAATAGTTTTCTAAGTAGTTTAGTGAATGTTTAGTCTTGTGTTTAATGACTAATGAGTATTAAATTGCAATCGGGAGATTGGTTCAATTTTAGNGATTAATTGATTTTTCCCTTGTCCTTGAATGATTTGCTTAATGTTTAGCCCTTGCATCTTGATCACATCTAGACTAGCCAAACATATTGCTTAACCCATGAATTGCATTTCTCATTCTTGAAATCTATCTTGTTTCTTATTTCTTTTGAATCCATTTTGCTTATCTTTGTTTATGCATTTAACTTCAAAAACCACTCTATTGTATCGATTTAGCTTAACTATGGCTTTCTTAAGACTAAGTGTGTAGTTAATTAGCTCCTTGTGGATTCGATATCCTAAGACTACAACTTCTAGCCTTATTCTTGAGGCTTAGAGGTTTGAGACTTAGATCAAACTTGAGAAATCTCACATCAGATTTTTGCAACGCCTTTTTAGAAGAGATCGACCAAACTCCTCAACCTTGGGACGATATTGTCTTTACTATTGAAGAGGAAAAAATTATTTGTTATTTTGAGAATTTATTTTTGAATCCTCTTGATGAGAATGTTGATTGCTTGGATTTCGATTTGATTGGGAACCCGAGTTTTAAGGAAGTTCATGCCGAAATTGACCTTGAAATTGAAGAGAAAGACACTCCTAATGGAACGGAGCTTGAGAAAAAGGACACTCCATTGGCTAAAGGAGGTGTCGAACTTGAGAAGGAAGAAGAAGAAGAGCCTTTGCTAGTTGATAAGGCTACTAAGAAATAGGATTTTGAGGAAGCTAAGAAGGATGATAGCTTCAAGGAAGAAAATAAACTCAATGTCTCAAGGAAGGAGACATTTGTAAAAATGGATGAAAAACCAAAGACTTCTAACGGGGAGCCTAGTGAGATGGACATAGGAGATGAGGAATTCTCTATCTTGGATTATTCTTCTACAAAGTATTGCTTACCTTATCCTCGATGTTATAAGAAAAAATCTTGGGAGTGCTTTATTGCAAGATGAAACAAGATGGCGGTTTGAACATCCCTCAAGAATGGTATGAGTTAGCCAAAAACGATGCAAGGATTAAGGAACAGCTCGGGAAAAAGCTAGATACCATAGAGAGAGTTGAAAAGGTACTTCAAGCTAATAACATTCCAATCTATGAAGTGGGAGAAAAGTGCTTGAAAAGGAGCAATGATGAAGGAAGGTTTGTAGTTCCTTGTGCTCTAAAAGACTCCCAATTTGAGGACGCTCTGGCGGATACCAGAGCTAGCTTGAACCATATCTCTCTAGACCGTGTAAAGGAGCTTGGTTTGGAAGGTGAAATCAAGAAAGGAGCTAATCCCGTACTTTTGGGAGATGCTACAAGGAAGGTTCCAATGGGAAGGTTGGAAAACATCAAGCTAAGAGTGGGGAACACATATGTGGAAAGCAACTTTGTGGTTATGGACAACAATTCACACCAAGCCAAATTCCCAATTCTACTTGGAACCCCTTTCTTGTTGACTACGAGTGCAATTATTTATTGCGAAGCAAAAAGGTTGACATTGAAGTATGTTGACAAGGGAGCATCTTACCCTATGATCGAGCTCGACTAGGACATTGGGTATTGTGGTACAATGCACCAAGGAAAGGCAAGGAAAATGCCTAGTACTCTTGGTGAGAAAGTAGCCAAAGTAGAAACCATGCAAGAATTTGATTCTCCAAATTTCAAGAGTGGCTACAACCCAAATGTCTACAAGGGAAAGGGAGTTGCTAACTTCCTAAAGATAAGGGATTTTGCTACTAAGAAGGCACCCATAGGACCGGACTTCGAAAGGATGGTCCTTCATTTCACCAACTAAGAAGAAGGAACAACGATCTTGGCAGAAACTTTCTCCAAAGACATTCTTATGCTCTAAGCTTAGGTACCAAAGGAGAGCTAAACAAAGAAAAGATGAAGGCCAAAAAGGAGTACTGGATCAAAGTATTATACAAGTCGATATGACTCAAATTCTAAGACACTCCATAGGCTAAGGTAAGTTCTCTTGAATTCGAGCATATAGTTTGCATTTCACCACTTAAAAGATTTTCAGGAGTGAATTTTGCAAAAGTTTGATTTAAGAAAACTAAAACCTTTTTGATCGTTTAAAAACCCTTTGGTCCTAATTTCTCAAATACTAAACTTAATTTTCCCATCAATATTGGATTTAAAGGTTTAAAGGGGTGATTTGGTTAAACTTTTGAAAAATGGTTAAGGGAGAAATCTCTAAGGACAACTTTTGCAATTTTTGAAAATATCACCCACTTGGACACTTGTGACTTATTAGCACATGTTGTTTCAAAAAGAAACAACACTCTTTCTCTTTGCTTCCCATCGACATTTCCATCACTTCTTTGCTACCACTGAAGTTTTTGAAAGCTTTGAGAAAGAAATTGAGATTTTTCACAAAAACCTTCCATTTTTGCAAGCATTCTTCAAGCTCTTTACTTCTCTCACTCACATTTGAACCAAGAAGACAAATGTATGACTAAAAACATGCCCTTTCCTTGATAGCAATTTTCGATTTTGGTAGAAAAAAGGAGTTAGGTGTTGTTTGTGAGTGTTCTTGGTAGCTAGGGCTTAGTTGTTGAGTTTTCATGAGTTAATTCTTCTTAGAAACAACTAAATTTGCTTGAATCATGGATTGTTGTTCTTTGTGAATAGTGCTAATGAATAGTGTTCTTGAGTGAATTTTGGGGAAACTTTTTTTAGTTGGTTCTTATGCTTAATTCTTGGTACATATGCTTGTTTTGCATGAAGAGTTCAAAGAGTTTGCAATTTTTAAATGTTGTCCTTTAAGGCCTATATTTTCGACATTAATAGGCTAAAAGGATTGATTTTAGACTCTCATTTAAGTTGTCATTGCATTGTTATGTTGATAAGAAGCTTGTTTTGTTTGGTGATCATTGTTGAAACCTTGAGCTTTGTCCAATACTATTGAATTTGGATAAATTATATTAAGTTCACACCTATCCAAGTTTAGTTAAGGATTTTAATTGCTTAAAATGGACATTAGCTAGGTATATCTTGTAAGCATCTTCCTCATGACACTTGCATCTTTCGGTAATTCGTGAATATGTAAAAATGCTAAATGAAGGTGGCCGATTATTTTGTCGATTTTTGAGGAAAAATTTTGGCCCATGTCTATCTCTTAATATGGCATTTAGATTGAATGATTTGGTTAAGAAAGCATGCTAGGAATGTAGAATTTTTGTGACTTTTCATGAATGTTTGAAATTCCTCTTTACCTCTTGCATTCGTTTATTAAAGAAACTTTGAAATCACAAAATTTATTCTCTTTTGTAGATCGAAAGATGGCATCAAGTGGACAAGCATTTGTTACTTACTCAAGTTGGTATGACGAAGAGACGAGCCTTTACTTGCACCTCCAAGAAAACGCCAAACTCATTGCAATAACTTGGATGGATGAGGNTTAGCGTGAAAGATATCGCGTGTCCCCTCCTTATAGCGCCAAACTGTGGGAACCGAAATTCTCACTGTCAATGTTTACGTGGTTCACAGATTCTCTGTGGCCAAAAAACGATGAGATCAGGTGATGAGCACGAGAAATTAGGTTAAAGTTACGAAACTAAGCTGCGAAACGAAATAAGA